>JUDQ01000060.1:1163-24362 GCA_000812075.1 Scedosporium aurantiacum
GTCTCCTGGGGCGCCGCCTTTAACCTGTTCAGGCTGGCGGCCGTCTGCCAGGGCATCGCGGCGAGGCAGGCGGTGAGGCAGGCGAGTTCAGCGCAGGCGGCTGTACATGCGGCGGCGAGGGGTCCGTTGGCTCAACTTGCGTGGCAGATGATTGAGGATAGGGAGAAGGAAGGTAGGGGAAACAAGGCTCGCCTGTAAATCTTCTTCTTTTCTCTATCATTTCCCTGTTGTTGTTGTTGTTGTTGTTGCAGTTGTCCCTATTTTCGTGGTTAAAGAGCATCGATACGGTAATTGGACAGGAGGCCATGAGGAGCTAGGTAGACGTATATAGCCCGAAATGCATGTATAGAGCGAATAGTAGAGTGGAAGGCCTAGTTCAGTCGAATTGCAGCATTAAAATATGTCAATTCAATCATTTCCTCTATAATGACTGTGTACGCCTTGCCTGCCTTGCCTTGCCCTTGTGTTTCCATCTTCGCCGTATACCATTGGAATGAAATGAAACCAGTTTTGCCTTTTTTGCCTTTGATGAACGACCCTTCACCCGTTTCCTCCTGACCAACACCGTGTTTGAAAGATGAACCAGACCCAGCATCAACCATTGAACATCACAGAAGAAAGAGAAAAAGAAGAAGAGGGGAAAAAAAAGAAGAAGAAGAAAAAAGGAGAAAAGGGAAGACGGGGAGGGAGGACTAGAAGGAATATGAGCCGAGGGTTGAAAAGGTGAGAGCGGGGAGCACGGAAAAGTGCAAAGAAAAGAAAGAAAAAAGAAACAGTTGGGTAAAATACATCCATGGTCATTGTCAAAAAGCTCCCCAGAGAATTATAGACGTAGACCCATTTCTTGAAGTTGTGATATTGAAATGAGCGCTCAAGGGCTGCCTAGAACAGTCATCGGAGAAAAGTGGGTGTCGTTTTGAATATCAGAATATGACCGTCGTTCAAACCATGTCGAGAATAGCATCGTCCCATCCGGCGAAATCGATATCGAACCAGTCCTCAAATTCGCCAAAGGGTCCATCAGGTCCATCATCTAAAAATGGGTCAAAGTCGTCGAGACCGTCGGCACCATCGCCTTCTCCCGGGCCATTGCCAATCAAATCATGGCCAATCAAGTCATGCCAGTGAAGAAGGAGCGCTTCACTGTCGATGCGGTCCGCTACCCACTTCTTCTTCAACCAACTCGGACCGGTGATGACGTGAACTCCCTTCTTGTGAAGATGGTGTGGATCGCCAACAGTTTCTAGGCTTCGAAAATGGCGTCCGAATGAGGCGGTGAGGTGAGGGGCAGCCAGACACATAAAGCTCAAAGGTCGTTCAGCAGCCGTAATTTGCACAACGATGGTGTCCGACTTGGACTTGCCGACGAGCTTCTTCATTTGCTTGCGTAGAAGATTGTCTGGACATTGATTTGAGTTGGGAGCGCCATCCCAGTAAACGTGGAAGGTGGAGTCAAGAAAGGTGTCCTCGTCGTCGTCATTGGGATCTTGTATGCTAGTCCTAGATAGGTTGAGCTGGATAACATCGTAGAGGGCATCCATGCGCATTCCGCCAGTCGCAGTGATCGAGGGAGTGGTGATAGACATGGGTCTAGCGGCAGAGGTTTCTGCAGGCTTGCTGACGATGGGATACTCGACGGTAGCCTTGTAATAGTCGTAATACGGATGAGCCAGATAGTTCACATTGACATGGGTTCGTTCGCAGTAGGCAAGTCGCTGCATTGGTGGCTGCCTGACCAACATGCGCCGCCAGCTAGCGCCTTCTCGAAGATATTTTTCCATCTTGAGGTTGTCAACATCAGGCCACTCTATTGCCATCTTCCATTTCGACGGGTTTCCGGGTCGGGAGACGCCAGCTTCAGCACTTTGTGAATCGGCATTGACGTCGATATTGGAGTCGGCGTGCCCACTGGGCCCGGCTGCTCCGTTGGCTCGACGCACCCCGTTAAGCGTCACCACGGAGCCAACATCCTCCAGGACACCGGCTTCATCATCATTATACAGCAGGTCGACATCAATTGGGTTCATAGATGTGCCCGTCACGTTCTCGGCGTTCGGATCGGCGTGGACCACCTTGACGTGGGGGTATCGAACGTCGAACATGGGATAAAAGTCCAAATCTTGGAAACCGTGCAGGTGATGGCATGGTGGAGTCTTTCGGAGAGAAAACAGGTGCGCAAAATGCTTCTCCAATATGGGGTTCTTGACAGGCTTTGGTGTAGGCCTGCCCGGGCTCGCGCGGATTGGTAAAAAGAAGAGGCTTTGCTGAATAGAGACGGATGTTTGGATCACGTTGTGCCAGTGTTTGGAGACACGGCAGGCGGTGGTTAGAAGAGTTTCTTGGTCGCAAGCAAGTAAGATCTTCTCAATGAGTTCAGTAATGGCCAAAACACGTCGGACGGCCGAGTTCGCGGTTGGTAAAGCCTGTTGGGAGGCGCGGGGCTCTTCCTCTCCCGCTCCATTTCCCTGGCCCTCTTTGTTTGGAGGCGACGTAGGAGTAGATGGCAACGTTCGTGCCCTCTTGCAGGGCTCATTTGACTCGCACACGGCAGACGGTAAGCCTTGTCGCTTGCGGGCCGGCTTGGAAGCCATCATGTCCTGTGCTTTGCGTCGGTGGGCCGACAGTAACACCAGACTATAAATGAGATTCCTCCCAACACCGCTCCCTATTGTCGGCTATGTCAAATATCGGACGTCGGTTCTCTAGTTGGGGAGAGTCGAAACGAATGGGTTGGAGAAGAAAGGCTGAGAAGAGGGAGAAAGGCGAGAGAGGGGAAATATCAGTACCCTGCTATGCAAAGCACACTGCCGAGTACCATGTATGAAGTAGACGTGAGTATTATATGGCTGACTGGTGCAGGCCTGGTGACGGGGGTTTTGGGGGGGTTGCGAACTCATGTAGGACGAGGAATTTCCTGTCCAGCGCATTCAGAGCCTGCATGCAGTTGAACAATTGTATTGATGCAAGTCAAGAGAGGGGATCAGCGTCACGACTGCCTTTCCATTTGGGATAAAGTGAGATCTGAGGAACAAAACTAACGAAGAAGATACGTGAAGCCATGTGAGAACGAAGTATTACGTGGGTACAGCATGGCCGCGCCTGCCTCCTAGGGGTACCTGGGGGACACTGGCCCAAGGATGGCTCGAGCGTACCATGGTCGCCGCATGTGTCAAGCTCTTGAACTCCTCCATCGTTTTTAGAGACGAAGGAGCGAGCTCATCAAACATTAAACCATTTAACCAGTACGAAGTACGAACTGCAAAGTACGAAATAGTGAGTTTGGGAGGATGCGTCTACGAAGTACTTCGTACTTCATGAACATTTGTTCAGATGCTGGCTTAGGGGAGAACATTTGGCTCTGGGTTACTGGTTACCAACGAGATACAAATGCCGAATCGATCATTGTTCAAAGTGTTTTCTGTTGGGTTGTCCCTTCCATGTTGGAGGTACTTCCCAGGCACCCTAGGCACCTCGAGGCACTTCCTTCCTCGACTTTCAGCTCCGGTCAAGGTCGAGGCACCTCCAAGATACACTTCCTTCTTCCTTCATCAATGGAATTACCAATACTTGATTGGTACACTGTTCTGACAATTGGAAGTTGAGGACAATTTTGATTGGATTGGGCGAAAAAAATGACGGGAATATTGAGCGGGCTGATCTCATCAAGTCCTTACGAGTGTAATGCTCTCAAATTTCTTTTCCCTTGGAGATAACGATCCACTGGCTGGACTAGACCGAAACACGAAAATTGAACCGGTGTGCTTTGGCTTTTCATGATGCATTCGGGAAGACTACTTTGTAATTTGGCTGCACTCTCATCTTCAGCTCAAGCCCACCGCTATTAGGTGTTGCTCCATGTTATAATATTCATTAAAATGCCACTTCTGTGGATTAACCTTCAAGGAAGATGGATTGATTGGTCTATGAAGCAGGGAAGGAGGATGGAATCGCAGCCTCAAATTGGAGTTCCTGGTCATCAACCGGCGTGATGATGGCAGGATTGTGAACATTCTCTCTTGTGGACAAGCGAAGACTTACTTCGTAGCTAAACGAGCCTGACAGGCTGACAGAGAACAAATCTCAGGCACCTCCTCCCTACACCGATGCCAAGATAAAAAGCAACATCCCAAAAGCCAGGGCCCAGTACTGCCTCGCGTCGCGATTCAGCTGGTTGAAGTTCACATTTTATTCACATTTTATTTTACTATTATTAGAGTATTTTAATTTTTATCCCTCTCTCTTTATTTTCTCGATTCCAGGAATTCAAATTGTGCGCCTGAAATGCAGCATAGCCTCAAGCTGTCGAAGGTATTAGGCTTGATGAAGACGCGCGCATTATCACAGGCGCTGGCGGGCTTCTGGGCCTGGCCTCTCCCAGGAACCCTGCATGGGTTTGTGCCATGAATCTCAGCTTCACGTACCTCGGAACCTCTGGACAACGGACCGGCGAAAAGAAAAGGAGGGTGAAAAAAATCAACGATGGATCATGATGTCTCAAGGACACATGGAAACCTGCCTTCACCGACCGGCTGGCACCATATCCCGTCTCTCCGCTGTCAGAGTTTTCATGGCCAACTGACAAATCCGAAAGCTCATCACGTCCGCCCCGACACACCGGTACGGAGCATCTCGAAATTAGCTTGAGAGATGTGTTGCTTTTTTCAAGCCGTTGCTCCTCCAAGAAAAAAAAAATAATATTAATAATAATAACACGGGCCCGGTGATTTCCGTCCCAATTCAGTGCAACCGGAACCATTACTATGGAGTACCATATACTTACCTACTTACCTATGAAGGGTGACGATGCTGGATACGTAACTACTCTCGTGCTTCGTACAATGATATTAGGAAGTAATACTTCGTAGTGTGTGTGTTACTTGAGGTGAGTACCGAGGTACAGAAAGCGGAATTTCTTACGCTGATCAAGACAGACAGAGCGATTCACTTTCAAGTGCTATCATTGTGTATTGGGCCCCAGATGGAGGTCTGGTACTTCGTACTAAGCAGGGGTTTCGCACAAGTTCAAAATATCAATGCAGTGGCAGCAGTGTAATAGCTCCTCGAACCTGCGAGTCTATACTGTTACTTCGTACGTCTCTCCTACTAGATCGCTAGATCCAGCATTAGCGCACCTCTTCCCCCAACCTGACTCCTTCGTAATTAGTTCTTATTCGAAGCTTGGACACACCTAGAAATGAAGCCACTCTGCCTGAACTATGCCATATCGCGGGGTCTGCTGCATCGCTAATCGAGCAAACCCCATGCTTTTCATGTCCCCCCATTGATCCTGAAGCTTGGCATTTCTTAGCTCTGGTACCTTCCTCGCACATCGTTTTCCGCTCCCCCGTTCTCTCCTCATACGAAGTACTCCCCCTCACCCTCAGCATGCATTCTCCAACTCTTGGGGCAAACATTTCTACCCCCCCAGGTCATGTGTCCATCCGAAAGGGCCAGACTCACCAGGTCGCCCGCAGGGATAGCAACCCAGAAGCTCAAGGGTCCACAACTTGATTGGATGCCCTAACCGAACGTGTCGAAAACCCACGAAGATAATACGGGGACAGATGAATATAGATGAATACAGTTAAGCTCTTTAGACTTGTATGCATTGCTACTTCGTAGTGCGCTAATGGCCATGACCCCGCCGAGAGAGAAGAAGCGTGGGGCACCTCTCTGATATCGGGGCAGTTCGATGTTGTTTTCGGAAGTTGTTTTGGTTCCGGGTGTGGAGAGTTTGGCTCTTTGCTGTTTCTCGGTGCGTGACGGTCCACATGTCGGGTGTAAGTCAGGACTAACTAACCCAGTCAGTTCTTGACTACTTTCTGGAAGAGGGGGGAGTGAAATGTTCACTGTAAATGTTGAGTCTGTGAGTCTGGATATCGAATCCCCGAAGAAACATGTGAATAAATGAATAAAAAAAAACTATTATCTTCTCTATATCCATATATCCATGCCAACATAGATCTACAGAATTCAAAATCATAATCATGAGCTTCATCAATAAATCCAGGTGCAGCCGAATCGACAACACGCCCCACCCGGGGGATCTCCCATCCTGGATCATGAGCACCCAACACCGACCTTTGCCGATCGGACCGAAACTGTGGGGACAAATAGACATAAGGGTCCGATAAAAGTTGAAAGAGAACATTGAAGAATCCCGAATCCCTGACTTATTATAATATTGAGAGGAGCTGTTTCAGTCGTCGCACTGGAGAATGTAGCCATCCGAAGAATATTCCGGCGGCAGGTCCGATCGGCACCAGATGTTTACGGGCGAGGTCATGGCAACACACTAGAACTCGGCATTAGAACAAAGCAAATTCACCAAAATAGGAGAGAAGCTTTGCGGGGGAGAGTAAAAGAAACGGGAAAGGGGGGAACGAAAAGATACATACTTCGATATTGTCTCGCTTTCCGCTCGAGAACCCTACCACCACATTCATGGTATAACTCCGGGTCACGTTGGAGGACGAGAATGAAATCGGCACTTCGGGAACACCCCGGTCTCGCCAGAGATTGCTATCGATCCTGCAAGTGCCCCTCTTCCCTCCAGAGACGAGCGTGAAATCTCCGTTTATGGAGCAAATAATCTTAGTTGACTCCGTTGCCCTGCTGGCAGGACCGCTCTGCACTGACGTAGCCGCCGTCAAGGAAACATGTAGTCTTCGTAGCCGGATGCAGCCGAGGCACGACATCAAGTCTTCCGTTACCGTGATATCCAGCTCCATCGGTACGGGTTGGCCAAGTTGTAAAACCGTAGGCGACGGGAGGGTAAGATCCACTTGCAATGCGGGACAATACTGGGGAAGATACGGCGCTTCATACGGAGGGGTGATGCCGGGGTTCAAACTGTCGGCGGCGAGCATTGCGCAAATTGTTGTTGTGGGAATCGATAGAGGGCGGTGAAGAACGACATGATTCGGCGGCCGGAATAGAATCGCATGCTTCTCTACCAGCTTCGAGCGGACTTTGGAGGCTGTTGCGACCTCGACCCGGACAGAGTAAGTGACAGTCGCCCGAAGGTCATCCTCGCGCATGTCGAGGCTGGGAGGTGCGTAGAACTGCGAGCATGGAGGGATGGGGAATTGAAGGCGGAATGGAATGCGAAGACGGCCTTTTTCTAATCCTCGGTGGGCATTTTCATATGTGCTGGGGTTTAAAGTGTGACTGCAATCTAGGATCTGGAGGAATCATGTCAGTGGACTGGAACTGTGACGCCCGTTTTTTAGCTCGAGAAACATTGATCGCTTTACCTACCTTCTTAGTGATTTTGATACCTCTAGAATCCGGAAATCCGTCTATCCAAAACTCCTCTTCAATAGGTACGAACGACAACGTCAGCTTCCCTAAAAAAAATTCCCACGATATTCGTCAGTCATGAACACCTCCACGACGATGCCGTGAGCAAATAAAAATGCAGTAGCTTCGGATCCGTCTGGGGGTTCAGTGCAACGGGAGATTTACCAGTCAACGACACCACCACGCTTGTGATAGAAACATCTTTCTTTAATTCTAAGTTTATGGCGCCTCCCACGACATCGCCGACCGTAAACCATGGTCTGCCATATGGATGTTTGACGGCGATGTCGCACTTCATGGGCTGCGCCAGTCCGCGGAGATGCGAGATGCGCATGAGTCCAGGGGAGAGTTCATAGAACTGTAGAATATCTGAGGTCGTCCATCTTTAGATTTTACCACGAGCCTCCTACGTCAGCCGCATGTAAATGAAGATATTTTTTGAGAAAAAAAAAAAAAAAAGGAAAAACTCGGCCACGCATGGACGAGCCAACCCGGCTGGTATTCACCATTTATACACCATATTGTACCCCATGTAAATGCAGAGGGGGCAAAGCCTTGGCAACAATAGAATGGGGTCTTCCCCAGACTCCATCGGACGACAAACTAGACTAAATCAGGTATCAATGGGTCTAGGGCCGTAGCTTGGGTTGGGGTAATAGTTGGAGCACAGGATTTCTATTACTACTACATAGCGGGCTAGAGGGGTGCAACATCTCGTCGAAGGCCTCAACGTGCTCAGTGCCCGCTCCTTTTTTCCTTTAGGCCGAATCTGGCAATCTTAATGGGATGGTGCTTGGCTGATTGTCTCGTCTTTGGGGTCACGCATGAGATTGATCCTTCCTGCAGGCATCTTCAGAGTTCCACGTTCCACGTTAACCCTCGCCTCAGCCATGCCTCGACTTTCTTAAAAAAGGCCTGTCGACCACGTCAAACCCACTCCATAATGCTCCGAAATAACGCGTCCCCCTGGACGAGCAATGGCCCTTTATTCCCGCATCGAATCTAAAAATTTCGTGTTCCGAGTTGTTCATGATGAGATCGCCAAGGTTCTGGCCGTCTGGGAACCTCGCTCTCTCGGGCATTTGACCTCTTTTGAATCAAGTCCCGCTTTCCCCAGCTCTCTTATCAAATCGTTCATCTTCTTGGCTGTATCTGCTCGGTACGCCTGTCCATTATATCTAGTTTAAACTACTCTTTCTTACAACACGGCAGCCTCGATGCTTTTCCAGACGTACACTACTGACCGGAACAATTCTCCGTGTGCCAAGCCATGTGTTTTATGGCAGGGATTGCAAGCTCGCCTTGCAGCGATGTTGTGATCGAAGAACCGGGCGTAGTTCCCTCGACAGCCTTGCCCGATCTGGTCTCTTGGTCTCCGACCGAACTGGCCATCATGTCGGAACCCCCGATACCATGTGAAATGAGACGCCCATTTCTGCGGCCCGGGGAAACGGGAGCAGGGGTTCTGGACACCGTTCCGCCTGTTATTGGCGAGATCGAAGGCACGTCTCGCCAAGGCTCCCAACTGGCTCGGTAGTGACATCGGCAGAACGTTCGTGCGCCAAGAAATTCCTCCATGGATGCACAGAGGCAGGGTTCAGGATCTGCCCACGAAGCTTATATCTCTTCTCTGCATTCGTTTTTTTAGGTGACTGGGGACAGGGTTTGCGCACACTTGGCCACCTTCCACGCTTTACTTTGGGGGGTCTACGGCCTCCCCCGTTCTCATCATCTTGTCCGCCGCGCTGAGAATTGAACTACCAAGACAACATGACTCAACCTAAGAGTCACAGAAGCTTGATGAGCCCAGCCCGACGGCCAAGCAAGTTTGGGTGGGAAGTCGGTGTGCTGCCCCAGCATTTGAAGGAGCAGGAGTAGTGTTTGGAGAGAAAGCAGATGTATGATTCTCGTAGATAGTGAGTTAGAAGCATTCATAGATAAGACTTTATACACCACAAGTAGTCTTGGCGGAACCCAAGTTGTCTGTGTCAAGAGTAGCATCCGAGACGGGGGCAGACCCTATGCTGAGCATGGGGAGCGGTCAAGAACCTAAAGAGGAGAGAGCGATGAAGAAGAAATGTGAGAGGGAGGGAGGGCGCTGTAAACAATAATTTTATTATAACTTGAAAAAACTATTAATGCAAATAATATTAGAAGTTGATGTGGCGAAATGGCTGCCAAAAGATTGATGGATGAGTGAAGGCTGTGGTTGAGCCAACCCGATGTCAGCTCGTGATGCCTCCCTCACCTTGGACAACATTACAACTAGGCAACGTGAACGGAAATAAATTTTGAGGATGTGGGGGTATGATCAATGTTTTTCAGCTCCAAAAAGTTAAGATCAATTGATCAAATATAGCGAGACGAGTCAGCTTGAGGTCTTGAGTAATGGTCTATGACGGTTGGTGACGGCATACAGTGTACAGCGTTAAGTCTCCTTAAGCCTAAGAATCAATTGATGTTCAATTATTGATCTTATCATACCTTGATCTTCAACGTTGATGCAAAAAGACTGCCAGGCTCTCTTTACTTGGAGGTAACGTACTGAACCTCCGCCCGTGTGTAGTGTGTGTGTACACTACAAATTAATAATTACTGCCTGGCCACACGCTGCATTGATCTGATTGATCATTGATCTCAAATCTTGCGCTAGCCACTGGGTCGAAAGTCTCAGATCAATTATGGGGGCCCTCAGTGGATATGCACCTGAGGACGAAACACTATTGGTCCAATGTTCCCACATAAATCACTGCACATATCAATCTCCATAATTGAGACTGATCAATTGATCCAATTGAATCCAATCATCAATCATCAATCAGTACACCCATTGATGCACTCTGAAATCCCAAAGACACGGCGCTTTCCATCTCGTCGAAACGATCTCACACCACGCGCCCAACTACCTCTCATCTCGCTGCATCCCCTTACTTAAGGAGACTCAAGCTATCTATTAAGCTTTATAAAGATCCGTGATAGCCTCATTGGTGGCAACGGCAGACAGGGGCGGGTCTGAACTGTGATACTACACCCAACCGCCACCTGACGTCCGCCCAACGATATGTCCCAGCCCGGTTCCCGTCGTCGGCGGGATACACCTCATATCGAAGGGGACAACAATGCCGGCGAGCGCCGGCCGCTTCTCATCCAGCTGCCAGGTGATCGGGATCGGGATCGGGATCGTGATCGTGATCGAGAGCAAGACCAAGAACGGATCCCTCTCTACAGCTGTGTTTCCAACCCTCATAGTCACCTGCCGGTTTACACAAATATCCACAGGATCCGCCGAGACGTCATCTCTGTCATAGAAGACTACCTCAGCCAAGCACAGTTGACAGACGTCCGTATCAATATCACCGTTGTGAGACCCATAGTTGATAAGCTGTATGAATTGGACGACATATCCATTGGTGAGCATTTCTTTTACCGTATTGTTGCCAAGACATCAATCAGTGATTCTGCGCACGCCCCAGTCTCCCCCTTGAGACGTAAGCCTACATCACCTTAGGATGTATTCTAACCCAAGAACCTGTCCGCAAGTATATTGTCTCCTCGTTAATCGAGCCCAGTTCCTCCACGAACAATCCCATTTGAGCAATCGCCACAACGTCAACTTCAGCCGCGCCACCCTGTGTGAGCTTGTCGCTACTCGGATTCTAAGACGGTTTAGCGAGGATAACCCTGGAAATGAAGGTCTTCTTATCCTTTCTCATATTCTAGTAGCCGGTTTTGAGCCATTTCAGAATGCGCCAGAATCTGTCAAGAGGGAGTTTGAGGAGACCACCTCCTGGCTCTACCATCGGCCACTACCGGCTCTGGAGATAGCTATCCTCACCGAAAGCAAGTACTTCTTAAGTTCGACTCCTTGTCAGAAAGTGTAAGTTGAAACTATAAAACTTCCAAGTTGAAACTAGTCAACGTGCTTCCCCCGTCCTTCTCTCTACGCGCTTGTTGACTCTAATATTTTCTTCCTTTAAAGCACCGATGCCATCTATCAAGGCCGGGTGATATACACCCCATCGGGGCTTCTTGACTTAATACCGGATCATTACAAGCAGAAACCAATCTCAATATATGATCCGCGTGAGGCCCCGCTGCTGAACCAGTATCGCCTCATAGTACCGAGGACGAGGAACATCCTCGAGGTCATCCAATACATGACCCTGACTGTGCTCTATGTGGCATTCATGGCTGAGCGAGACTCCTCGAGGCTCAGCATACTTGAACTCTGCTTTTCAGTTTATGCTTTTGGATGGTCTCTCGAGCAGTTCGCAACCATTTTAGGGCATGGATGGTAGGCTTTTTCGTCCAGCTACCAGTCCTCTTGATACTTTGGATATATGCTCACCATTTCTACTAGGCATGTCTACACCCAAAACTTGTGGTCATTCTTGGATGTCGGGTTTATGGCGATATACGCGGCATACGTAACATTGCGGACGTATGGCTGGTACATGCACGATTCAGAGCCGGGTCAACAGGCACTGGATGTCATGGCGCTAGCTGCGCCAGTCGTCATTCCTCGACTAGGTTTTAACTTGCTGTCGGACAGCATGGTCTTTCTGTCATTAAGGGCAATGATGGGAGACTTCGCCATGTTGACAGCCTTGTCAGCGTGGTGTTTCGTTGGCTTCCTCATCTCTTTGCAATGGCTGCATCCAGGAAGCCATGATCCTTTGTATGCTCGGAATCCCATCTTCACGACTAGTCTCTGTTTTCAAATGACCCTTACTAACCTTTGCTGCATAGCACAACCGGAAAGTGGATGCTCTGGATTTGGTTTGGCCTTGATGGAACAGGCATCCAGAGATCTGTAAGTCTTACAACTATGCATATCTACACCTTCCTCGATGACCGCCCAAACCTTCAGATACTGATGGGATGCTCGCTTGCTAGACCGAATTTCACTGGCTTCTTGGCCCATCCTTGATGATTGCGTTTGCATTCCTTGGAAATACGCTATTCTTGACTATACTAGTTTCTATTTTGTCGAACACATTTGCCGCCATTGCGCGTGACGCGGCGGCAGAGATTCAGTACCGCAAAGCAGTTGTTACTCTAGAGGGTGTCAAGAGCGATGCTATTTTCGCCTACCAACCGCCATTCAATATCCTAGCCGTTTTCTTTTTCGTTCCCCTTCAATTTGTTCTCAGCCCTCGGTGGTTTCACAAGATCCACGTCGCAACCGTGCGGCTCGTCAACCTACCGATACTCCTCGCCATTGCACTCATGGAACGGCGCGTGCTATGGACTCCCACCCTCACTACAAGGCTGCCTCGAGTTAGCTCGGCACGGCTGACCCGTCCATCGCGGTGGTTCTGGCAGCGGTGGAATATTGCGGCGCGCCAGGATATCCGCGCCGTCTTCGACATGTCTCCTCCCGATACGGTCGAGGAGGCCATCGCCGCTGACGACGAGCTCACTCACCACCTTATCCGAAGGCAGTACACACATCGGGACTCCTCGCATCAAAGCGATCGAAAGTTTAGAAGAAGAGATTCTACATATCCCGGCCTTGCTCCCCAGATGAGGGGTTCGGTTGAGGAGTCGGAAGAGGCGCTTGATATATCCGATATGGATTCGCGACTGAGTGCAGTCGAGGCATCTACCGCTCGTATTGAGAGGTTACTAGAGAGACTATGCTCTCAAGAAGAAAGGAAGAAAAGGCTGGTGCCGGAGAGTACAGATGGGAGTATGACTTTGAAGGACTTGGGTGGGTAAATGAATTTTAGGAGCACCCGCTTCCTTCCAAGCATGTGGAAAACCTTGCTTTTGTACACACAGACGTGCATATATATAGAGGGCCCGAATTAGATGGATCGCACTCGGGTAATTCCAGCTTTGCTCCATGCTTGACGATTTCTTACTTGTAATTCTTCAATGTTGTTTTCCGGATGTTTGAACAGTAGAATGTTGACAAGATGGCATTTGAAGAAGTTGGTGGGGTCGTCCAAAATCTGAAAGCTCAACATTGAACTTTTGATGTGGACGGACGACCGACCTAAAATTCTACATTTGAAACCTCACTTCGTAAAGAAGGCAAGGCAAATCGACGAATTAAGCTATAGGCATTATCATACTACTCTCAACTTTATATGGAATGCGATCAATGATATAAAGCCATCAGCCATTTACCAACCTGGATCTTGTTTGCGAAAAGCTCAATCTAAAATCTCGTCGCTCACCTCTCCATCTCCACCCCCCACCAAGCGTCCAAAGATGCTGCCAACGCCGGATACCTCCCACATCCCTACTTCTCTCGTCTACGACCCAGTCGAGGATTCATATCTTCTGCTCGACACCTTCTCCTCCGACACCGAGCGCACTTTTCTCAAATCCCACTTCTTCCCCGAGCTGCCGTCGTCTTCATCGACGCCACTCCCGCTGGTGCTTGAGCTCGGCTCCGGCTCCGGCGTGGTCTCGGCATTCCTCGCCGCGAATGCGCGGTACATTTTTGGAGGTGAAGTGTTATGCGCCTGCACGGATCTCAATCCCCACGCATGCCGCGCTACTCGGGAAACTGTCGCAAAGGAACTCGCGAGGAAAGATGGCGAAGGGAAAGAGTCCGCCGAACAGCTAGGTGTCGGTACGGGCTTGTTCCTAGGCGTCTCGAACGCGGATCTTGAAGGACCTTGGAATCGGGGCATTGTTGACGTTCTCGTCTTCAATCCACCCTACGTCCCTACGCCGGAACTGCCCGCGAAGCCGGCAAAGTTGACTGATCTAACTGCCGGCCAAGAGGAAACCCCAGGGCTTAAACCGTCGTTTGAGGAGGAAGAGTATTTCCTTGGCCTTGCCTACGCAGGGGGGTATGAGGGGATGGAGGTGACGAACCGCGTAATCGAGAAGCTAGGAGATGTCCTGTCTCCTCGGGGTTGCGCTTACATCGTCCTCTGCGCGCAGAACCACCCCGAACAGGTGAAGGAGAGAATACGTGGTATGGGCCCCGAGTGGAGAGCGGAGACGGTCGGTTCAAGTGGGAAGAAGGCGGGGTGGGAGAAGCTCCAGATTATGCGAGCATGGAGAGAGAGAAACCACTCTTTGGACAGTTTAGACAAGGATTGACGGGATTTGGGAGTCGGTATCTACGGAGAAAACGGCCAATTCTTTGGCTTCGGAAACTTTTTCGTAGCTATGTTTGGTCTCTAAGTGCCCCAACGCCAGGATACCAAAACTCACATTGTAGGAATCAAATATATGCAACACCAGCCCCCCGGTTCTTATACCTAGCTTTCTTTTGTGATCACCGAACCCACCTGCTACATTTCATTATCCCATACCCTTGATGACAACAATCCCAACCGAGAGAGCATCTCAACCATCTCAACCCCGCCCGCGGAATCCGCGTCCCCTTCCCCTGCCACCACCACCGCGCCCACGCCCTCTCCCCCTTCCTCCACGATCCGCAGCTTCTTTTCGGGCCTTGTTCTTCGGCTTTGGCGCGTCATCGATAAGTAGAGTGTCGAGAGGCAGCGAATCGGGGAGAATGAAGTAGCGGATCGTGCTACCTCGAATGTTCATTGTATCGAGAGAAATGGGGTCCTGGCCCTTGGCGGTCATGCGTACGTTTCGAAGGGCCGTGTTCATTTGCGGTGAGACGGACATGATGGTGCCATGGACAATCGTGCCTGGGAAAAAAAAAAGGTATGAATTGTTAGCTACGAATGCTTGAGGAGGTGCTGGGGGTTGTGCGTCGTTCCGCCGCGATCCTGGCCGGATGAATGAGTGCCATACCATTCTTTAATTCTATGGTGACCGTCTCATTGGCACATTTCATCAAGAACCTGCAAATGGAGAGAAGTATTAGTCTCTGTATCTCGAGGAGAATGGAGGAGGGGTCGCCGCCATCCAGTCGCGTGGCACCAAGCGAGCCTGAGCAAGACAATGGTCGGAGCGGGGGAGGAGTCGATCGCGTACCTGACAAGCTTCATCGTGGCAGTGCTGTCGTGAAAATAGACAGAGAAAACGTAGGTGGGAGGCGAAGATATTAGCTGGACTGGTGCCCTACCCTAAACTCGGAGTGCTCGTTAAAGCTTGGGTGCAAATCAATGGTGGAAGGCTGAAGCTGTCGCAGAAATTGTTTGGCAGGCTGTACTAAGGTAATGGCAGTGGCAGACGGAGCTTGCCGCCTCCAAGAAGCTGCCTTGGATTAATACTGGGGGACCAGGTTCACAAGGGTGAATTGTTCCTGTTATGGTTATAGTCACGTGATATCAACGTCTTCCCAGTTTTGGCTGGACTCAGAGCTACAGCTAAACTTGCGTGCGCCTCTCCAAGCAAATGCTTGAAACTTCCATTTTCTAGGAATCCTCAGTAAATTCACCAGGTGTTTCTCTTCTACCTCGTTTGAAATATTAATTGACAATATTTTAAGGAGGTCCTTCGCGTCGCTCAGGGAGAGGAGTAATGTCCAGGTCAACACTATCTCTGTGAGACCAAACGCCATGGCATTGACGTTGCAGAACCAAGTGGCATTTTATCTTGGAATAATCGTCCGACTCGTCCTCTCCACTGTGAACGAGCTCATAACCAATCCAGCATGTGTTGTTCCGAATAAGCTTCCTATCCATAAGCTTATCCAGAGAGATTCCACCCCGCATGGTGCTAAGGGCTCTACTGCTTCTCATTCCGCAAGTGCAACGACGGAATTTTCGTCCCATGCAGGCATCCGCGAAATCGATATCATTCCCGGCTAACTCGGCTGTCCTAGTGTTCGGGGATAGGACCTGCTCCCTCGTAGGCATACTAAGGAGTGTTGGATGTTGCATATGCGTGCTGCTTGCGGCAATGTAGCAAGGTGTCTGCCCCTTAGCCGAGACTCCTACTGTATGAAGGCGAGGCACAAGGAAAATGAATGTTGGACTCTCTTACTTTACCCAACAGGAACTTCTCAACTCATACATCCATGTACAGAACACTGCCACGCTGGCCCTGTCGTGACAGTTTAACGAGGGCATATCTGGGGAGAAAATCCATCTTGGCTCCCGTTGCATAAGCACCCAGTAAGCAGTTGGCCGAAAAATAACGCCAAGATCCATTCCATATGAAACCACTTGGTTTGGTTTCCCTGGCAGTTTGTTTTTGCTGGCGTGGAAGGGAGAATCTTGCTCTTTGCCTGATCTGACAGTTCCAGTCACTTGCACCATTGATGTCAGCTCAGGACAATGGCAACCTTGTATAAATAATAGCCCTGATGGCCAAGAGAATCCGATGCAATCAAAATCCGCAGCTCATCAATGCACCTAGCTCCTTAGAATGGATGTCTTGAAATCACCTAGATGGCAAGTGTCCCCAAGCAACCCAGGATCTGGAAGGAACGACCTGCAAGATGCTCCTGATTCTCTGAGTCCATACACGTTCCTGTGCCTCTCGTGTGTGCTATTGTTCCAGACAAGCAGATGATTGATTGTATTGACGACATTGACAACATCCACAATTCCACCACTCAAAACATCATCTATTCTCCTTTCTCAGCCGATAACATCAAGATCTATTCTACTTCAAGCCCGAATCAGGTAATATAACCTACTGTTCCTCCACTTCATTCAGGCCCCTTTCCCAACCTTCTCTAACATACTCCTCCACTACTACACCAGACCAGAACAGACAAGCTACAGGAGAATCCTGGATAAGAATTCCTATACAAGCTACTAACCTGCAAATGCAGGTCATGGTTCGTGGATAAGTTGTCGCCTAAGGCCATTGCCCATTGCCTCTCCTACACCTGTCCTACTGTTCTAAGCTATCGCTTTCATTCGAAATAATGGCAGTTATACAACTAGCTTTGACTGTGGGCATTTTGTTGTATTCGATGTTGGTTTATGGGCATTACGGCCCTTACAATTATGGAGCCACAGCGAGCAACTTGTTGTTGAAGAGGGAGAATACATCGGAGATGATTGTGATCACCAACCTCAGGAGTAGAAACGAAATCGGCATTCCAGCCCGAGTGGAGATCAGAGAATTGAAAAAGGATCCATATAAATGGAATCTCTATCTCCTTGCTCTAAGCATGTTCCAATGGACCGAGACTTCGAAATCCGACTCGTGGTATCAGATTGCTGGTAATATCCCATCTCTACCTCGAGGGCCTGATGATGCGCAGGGTATCTAATTACTAGCCTCTCTTCAGGGATTCACGGTTACCCTTTTGTTTCTTGGAATGGAGTTGAAGGCGCCCATCCCTCGACTGGCTACTGTCCCCATTCGTCGATCTTGTTCCCGACCTGGCACCGCCCGTATATGGCTCTTGTGGAGGTGAGTCTCCCATTACTGCCACGATATCTTTTACGCTGGCTCTAAGGCCACGGCTAACTGGATCATGAAAAACAAGCAACAATTATATTACCGTGTCCAATCCATTGCGTCGCTCTTTCAAAACGTGACCGAACGTGCTCTTTATCAAGAGGCTGCGTCTGTTTGGCGCATGCCGTACTGGGATTGGGCGCTGAGACCACTGGATGGCGGTCCCGTCCTAATGGAAGAGTTTGGATGGGAATACATCAGAATCTACGGCCCTAATGGATGGCAACTCGTCGCAAATCCGCTGTATAGCTTCCATTTTACCGGAAACGAGACGCTTGACTTCGCTGCCCAGGTATGGAACCCTGTTAACCCGTTGACATAGAGCTAGACTCTAAGCCCCAGTGTAGCTTCGAGAGTGGGACGAGACCAAACGAGCCCCTTCGAACCAGACAGCCAGTGCGGTATCTCGTAACGATAACGTTGCAACCAAACTTGAGACGAACCTTGATCAACTTCAACAGCGGCTTTTCATGCTTTTTTCGTCGTACCATAATTACACGACGTTCAGCAACACTGAACATCTCCAACAAGAGAATGGGAAGTATGAGTCGATTGAAGCAATCCATAATGCCGTTCATTCGTTGGTTGGCCAGGGCGGCCATATGGACTACATTATGTATTCGGCCTTCGATCCCATCTTTTTCCTCCACCACGCCAATGTCGACAGACTCGTCGCGATGTGGCAGGCACTCAATCCTTCTTCATGGGTGATGCCTCTGCCGGCATCGGTAGCTACATTCACCAGCGACGTGGGGGAGGTTCAGGACGCTAATACGGACCTGAAGCCTTTTTATACTACCAGCGGTGGCCAATTCTGGACCTCTGAGCTCTCGCGAGATACGCGATCATTCGGTTATGTTTATGAAGACACCGCCAATGTCTCCCTTGCTGGGCAGTCCGATACCGAAGCTCTGGAGGAATTGAAAAGAATAATTAACGAAAAGTACGGCCAGTCTAGCCCATCCGCCGCCGTACTTTACCAGCCAGGCGCGGGAGCGAGAGACCTCCATACCCATGCTGAGATGGTCGATAAGTTTCGGAAGGAGGCGCTAGCCAATAACAAATTTATCCCAAATCTCTCGAGCCATGGACCTTTCCCGAGTCCTCCGTTTTCAGCTATCACGGAGAAAGGGAATCGGTATACTGAGTGGATTGCGAATATCGAAATCCAGAGGAAGGACATCGACCGACCCATGTCGATACTTTTCTTCGTCGGTGACGTTCCTGACGATAACAAGAGCTGGAAAGACTCTCCGAATGTGGTAGGGTCCTTTGGGGTATTCTCTATGGCAATTGCCTCGAATACAACAGCTCAGGTTACTGGGACCCTGCCCCTGACAGCGGCGCTGGCGAAGATCGTAGCCGCCGGGTTTGTTCACAGTATGAACCCCGAAGACATGAGTCCCTACCTTGAACATAACCTCAAATTTCGGGTTTTGGATGCCGACCACGAAATAGTCGACCTCGGGCGAACAGGAGGCCTGACTATCACGATAGCTAGTGCATCTGTGAAAGCACCTTTGAAGAATACCGAATTGCCAGAATGGGATGGGCTAGTGGAGAGGTTTACATTGGTGTAAGAGGGAGATTACAGATACACCTAGAGCCAGAATGTGCGCCATGGGATTTGATTGCGAAGGGAATATCGTTTCCAATCTCGTGGAACGAAGTAGGACCAGATGTTAAGCAGATCAATATATGTACTTTGTAAAATCTCTTGAGCAACCAGCGAAGAAAGTCACGTGTCATACAGTGATGTACCTGGCAAAAGTATTGAAGGACGCCTGTCTCAATGCTTGAGGTGCCCCTCTAAAATCCCTTATCGATAATCATTGATATCGATAACGATTTCTAGATAAAGATTTTTTTTTTTCTAGCTTCCTCCCCAACCCATTTTTTTTTCCACCAGCCCACGGAGGTTTGGCTGATAATCCCCCCTCCAATCGCGGCGGACTCGATATCGATATCTCGAACGACTTGCGCGAGGACATCTTTCCACTCAATATATTCTGGGGGTAGCCTAACTATGAGCCAATCTGCCCAGAAAGGGCGCAAGCCCACCCGAAAGGGCCAACCTTGGTCGGTCGAATACGACACCCTCCGCCGCCAACATCTTTTCCAGAACCCACCGAAGGATCAATCCGTACATCCCGTGCTTAGGGACGCGGTCCAATTCCATAACGAATCATTCAATGCGCTGTTTGGAGAGCAAGGTTTGATGCGACATGCTATTGCGGACATTGGGACGAAGTGGTTTCGAGATGGAGAACTGGCTCAGACTGGAGAGTCAACGAATGACCTGAGGATACGGGTTAAGGACGTCACGCTGCAATACCCGGAAATTGTTCCCCATCGACTCTCTACAGAAGAGCGCAAGCCATTGTACCCATGGGAGTGCAGGGAGAGGCATATTTCGTACCGGGGAAAGCTTTTGGCAACCCTGGAGTATACTATCAACGACAATGACCCTGTTGAATTCGATGTGGACCTTGGAAAGCTGCCCGTAATGGTCAAGGTTGGTCCCTCATCTATCTTTTCATATGCGCAGGCAGGCGTGTGCTGTTTGAATGCAAACGCTCATAGTATACTAGTCAAACAGGTGTCATCTTGAAAAGCTTGCACCGGCTCAACTTGTCCAGAAGAGAGAAGATTCCGAAGAGCTCGGTGGATATTTTATCGTCAACGGTATCGAGAGGATTATTCGACTTCTTCAAGTGAACAAGCGAAACTTCCCCATCGCCATCGACCGTAAGAGTTTCGCCAACCGAGGCCCCGAGTACACCACCAAAGGTGTCGTCATGCGCTGTTCAAGGCCTGATGAAACCTCCTTGACCAATACGCTGCACCTTCTTAAGGACGGAAATATTATCATGCGCTTCGCATGGAGGAAGCGCGAATACCTAGTTCCGGTCATGATGATCTTCAAGGCCCTTGTCGATACGAATGATCGAGAAATCTTTGAGGCCATCGTTGGTCCCGCAGAGTCGCCAGCTGCGAAGGACGCGCGGTTAGTGAATCAGCTCGAAGTGTTGCTTCGGACATTCAAACACTACGGTCTCTACTCAAAGACACAAGCCCGTGCCTTCCTCGGAAGCAAATTTAGGAGCGTCATGGGAGTTCCAAATGCCATGTCCGATATCGAGGTCGGAGATGAATTCCTCCGAAAGATTGTCCTTGTTCATCTTGGAAACGTCAATGTGACCCACGAACAGGATTACGACAAGTTCTCAACGTTGGCGTTCATGTGTCGCAAACTTTATGCCTTCGGATCGGATGAGTGCGCGGCAGAAAACGTTGATGTTGTAGCGAACCAGGACGTTCTGCTGGGTGGCTTTTTTTACGGAATGATCATAAAGGAACGCCTCGAGGAAATGATCAGCACATCACTTCGAACTTGTCTTATGCAATATTTCCGTACCTACCCCAAGGATACTTTCACCTCCTCAAGGTTTGAGCAAGAGTTCCCAAAGCGCATCTTCACCAAGGTCGACTACAAGATTGGCCAAGCCATGGAATACTTCCTATCAACGGGTAATCTGTCCAGTGTCTCGGGACTTGACCAGCAGCAAGCCTCAGGTTTTACTATCGTCGCTGAAAAGCTGAACTACCTTCGATACATTAGTCATTTCCGCTCTATTCACCGTGGTGCCTTCTTCACGGAGTTGCGCACGACAACGGTCCGAAAACTGACGCCCGAGGCATGGGGTTTCCTCTGCCCCGTCCACACCCCTGACGGTTCCCCCTGCGGTCTTCTTAACCATCTTGCCCACAAATGCAAAGTCATGACGAAGTCACTGGATGTATCGGGTATTCCTCAGCTCGTCCAGGAACTAGGCGCTGATGTACGATCGTCTGCGACAACGAAGGAATGCGTTGTTGTCATGCTCGACGGCCGAATTATTGGCTGGTGCACACCCACTACGGCTAAGCGAATCCATGACTGCTTCCGACACTGGAAGGTTGAAGGTTCGCACAACATTCCGCTGGAACTAGAAATTGGCTATATACCGTTGTCGAATCGGGGCACATACCCGGGTGTGTATATGGCGTCGAAGCCGTCGAGGATGGTGCGACCGGTCAAATACTTGCCGCTGGACAAAGAAGACTGCGTGGGACCCATGGAGCAGATGTGGCTAGGTATCGCTGTCGTCCCATGGGAAATCGAATCCGGGTTCCATACCCACATCGAATTCTCCCCGACTCATGTCCTCTCGATTCTTGCCAATATGACGCCCTTTTCAGACCATAACCAATCCCCCAGAAACATGTATCAATGTCAGATGGCCAAACAGACAATGGGTACACCGACGACCGCTCTGGCACACCGAACCGATAACAAGCTGTACCACATCCAAACGGGCCAGACTCCGATCGTTAGGGCCTCGCTTTTCAATGAATACGGCCTCGACAACTGGCCTAACGGATTTAATGCCGTCATTGCCGTTGTTTCGTATACCGGGTATGACATGGACGACGCTATGATCATTAACAAATCGGCTTTTGAGCGCGGGTTCGGTCATGGTTCCATCTACAAGACGATGAAAATCACGCTCAAGGACGATGGTCGTACAGTGTCCGCCCGACGGGTTAAGAAGCTGTTCGGCTTTCCCAAGAGCGCCGAGATTAAGGGTGAATGGCGCAGGACCTTAGACGATGATGGTCTCCCGATGGTCGGGGCCATGGTAAAAGAAGGCGACTACATTGCCGCGTGGCATACCGTGGAGATGGACTTTGCTGATAACTACATCAATGCCGACGGCGAGACCAGGTTTGAGAGGTACAAGGATTCGGAAACTGGCTATATCGAGCAAGTACGGCTTATTGGCTCTGAATCTGGATCAGAGCCGCTCCAGACGATTTCCGTTAAGATTCGCATCCCGCGACCGCCACAAGTTGGTGATAAGTTTTCGTCGCGTCACGGACAGAAAGGTGTCCTTTCAAGGCTATGGCCAACCGTTGACATGCCCTTCTCCGAGTCGGGCATCCAGCCCGATGTCATTATTAACCCCCACGCTTTCCCGTCACGAATGACTATTGGTATGCTTGTCGAGATCATGGCAGGTAAATCCGGCGCTCTACACGGCCTGGCACAGGATGGAACTCCTTGGACATTCGACGAGCAATATCCGGCCAAGGACTTCTTCGGAGAGCAACTGCGGAAAGCGGGTTACAGCTATCACGGCAGCGAACCCATGTACTCAGGCATCACGGGTGAAGAGTTTTCGGCAGATATATTCATGGGTGTCTGTTATTACCAGAGGCTGAGGCACATGGTTAACGACAAGTTCCAAGTGAGAACCACGGGTCCTATCGTCCCAACGACAGGTCAGCCAGTAAAGGGCAGGAAACGCCACGGAGGTATCCGTGTGGGAGAGATGGAGAAGGACGCGCTTCTCGCACACGGCACTGCATTCTTGCTCCAGGATCGACTGATCAACTGCTCCGACTACACCAAAACATGGATTTGCAAGCCATGCGGGTCGTTCTTGTCTGTTCAACCAATTGTGTCACCATACATTGGTAAGAGGAAGAAGGACACGGCTGTTCGATGTCGAAAGTGCGCCGTAATGGTTAAGCCCGGCATGGACCTAT
>JUDQ01000060.1:24804-128663 GCA_000812075.1 Scedosporium aurantiacum
CACCCTAGGCATTCTATTGTTGAAGGTCAAGACCGGAGGTGCGACGTCTTAGTCGGCCCACACCGCGTCTCACAGGTGGTAAGGGTTCGCATCACTGTGAGACGTGACGCGGGTGGTCGCCGTGTTTGCGGCCAGGCCAGACCCGCCCGGAAGCCCGGGTGACGGGCGAGGTCTGGGAAGGTGAATGATCAGAGGTATTCCATCGAATTGTTAATCCCAAACCTTTCGTAAACAAGAGGCCGCTATTGTGCATGGCCGAGAGTGCTTCGATGAAGAGGACAATGTTACTTCGTAAGAATCCTGTCGTTTGTTTGCCCTTACAGTTCCACAGGTCTCCGAAGGATACCGGGAAGGATGTGTGGACCGAGGTGAGCAAGAACCAATCATCAAGACAGGGGAGACCTCTGCCGCGGCGGCACCGTAGGACACCGAGATGAGAGGGATCTTGATTCCTTGTTCTCCCGAGTTCTTGTTCTTTTTATTAATCTGGCTGCTCAAGGAGCCGTCGGTGGAAATCCTGAGGGGATGGGCTTGACCAAGCTTGTTCTTGCGGCGGCTCGGTTTGGGGGGGGGGGAGTGTCTAGTTCGTTTGTCCTCGGACCTGCTTGCAGAAGAAGCCTCAGCTCTCAGTCGATCACATTTAATCCCCGTCCTTAAGAATTGCACCTACGAATACTTGTATACTAAGAGTAGATGGCGCCAGGAGAAGAATCATTTTTCGGTAGGGGCTTGGATATTCAATAGTGCACGGTTTCAAATTTCAATCACTGAGCACAATAGTGTACGGTGTACCTCGGTATTCCACCTTCTGCAATTGTATATTATTATCACGCACTCCTAACCTATTTGAAGCAGTTTTCAACAAAGGCGTCTCCCATACCTCAGCACACCCTCGCACTTGCCGCCAGTAAATTGTAGTCTGACATGCCCCGCATCATATGAAGTACGAAGAAGTATGTACATTGGAGTGTACTACACTACTACACTGCCTCGTACTCTCCGCCAGGCCTCCAGACCCAAGCTTCAAAGCGTTCCTTCTAAATGTGATGCTCCTCAGGCGGCGGGTGCTCACATAATAGTGGCTGATCAATATATACTTCGTAGATGGAAAGGGCAGCCCTCCCGCTCCCTTTTGAGTATCATACTTTGACCCGAAGGAGCCTTAGTGCAAAGAACTAGTCCCGCTTCCTGCTTGTAATTGCTCTAGCGTCCATTCCTGATGAGTGGGCCAGAGGGGAGCAGGCATTACCCCTTCACCTTCCCGCTATGATTCTGCATGTCTTAGCCCTGACCGGCAAGAGACAGAGGGTGTCGGCTGCTAATCTGGGCAGTGTTAGCCAGTGGGGTACAATAAATCACCGACCACCCTCAATTCTTAGCTACAAAGACAAATATTTAGATATCTCAACAACCACATATTAAAAATAAATAAAATTTCATATTTAGCTATATAATATTATTATTAATTAAAATAAAATATTTTTAGTTAATTATTTAAATTTTAAAAATATATAATAAAATATATATTATAAATAATAATATTTAAAATAAGACTAGTTTTAATATTAATTATAATTAAGAAAGATAAATATATATTAAAAAGATTTTATATATATAATATTATTTAATACTTATATTATATAGAAAGACTAAAAAGAAAAATATATCTTTTTATTTATATTTTTAAATAAATATTTTAATTATATTATAATTATAAATTATAAAATTTAAAATATATTAAATAAATTATAAAAAAATTATTATTTAATTTTTATATACTTTTTTTATTAAGTAATATCTAAAATTATTAAAAAAATAAAGATTTAAATTTTTTTAAAATATTTAATAAATAATATAATTATTATATTAAATATTATATACTTAGATACTATACTTTTAAAAATTCTTATTTAAATTAAAAAAAAAAGTTTTTACTTTTAAAATTTTTTTTTCTAATAGTAAAATAGTAAAATAATATAATTGAAAACTAAAATATTTTATATCTCTTTTTAATTAAAACTACTATAAGCTATAATATAATAATAATTTTATATAATATATAATATAACTTAACTATAATTTTCTAAAGATTTATAAACTATAATATTATAAGATTAATATACTTAAATAGAGATTTTTTTAAGGATTATAAAAATATATATAATTGTAGACTTTAAATTTAATATTGCTGTAAAATTTAAGTAGTAAAATATGTACTTATATAAGGGGGTGGTCGGTGATTTATTGTACCCCACTGGCGTCATCGACGATCAAATTTGAACATTGATCGATGAAAGTCCGCCGATTATAGTAGCAGTACCTCTAATTACCATCCCCACTCATAGGCTCACTCGGTGGCCTTCATTTACCCAAAGCTTTCGATCCTCCCCCGTAATGGGCGGTTGGCCACCAGGTGGAAAGACCTGTGGGATCACGGGAATCTCGTGAAAAGGACCTTATCCGCGTGCTACCATTATAGCTTTCTCGTTCTTCCTGGTTTATTTTTGTTGCCCTGGCCTCGGCTAGGGGAATCGTCTGAAGGGGGCGGCTTCCTCTTGAGGTGAATGAATGAAGAGCTGCTCCAGCCTCGTGTTAATCCCAACAAACATTCACCCATCTCTATCATCAAGTACCGGACTCTTCGGTCCAATCCTTGGCCTCCCTTGTTGTTATTGTTATTATTATGGGCGTGTCTTAACATATCATGCCGCCCGGCCCACGCCGTAGCCGCCGTGGTTTGGTCCCGGCGACGCCACTTTCTTATTTGCTTGACTTGGATATGACCTAACCGAGAACACTAAGCCATGGTCACTATCGTGGGCGGCTACCTGGCCCGCCTGGGAGGTAAAAAAAAGGACTGGTACTAAGTATAGCCAAAGGGCACTGAGCGTATCGCTTACTTCGTTGAGTGAATCCGAATTCAGAGCAAGAATGTGGGCTTGTGTGTCCTGTGACGTTGATGATCATCCCCCACTGGTTGGTCCACACAGAAAATGGGCAGGGGAGGGAAAAAAGAACCAGAGAAAAAAAAAAAAAAAAGAAATGGCCAAAAAGCAAATGGGACCCCACCATCCATCAAACGGTTGCGGCGTCCTGTTTCTCGGAACTTCCTTAGGGTCCGGGAGATGGCATGCGTAGATTGGGTTGACCCGCCATCCGAGCCCTCCCCCTCCTTCGTTCCATTAAGATCTGCACTCGCGCTGACCGTCATCACTCTATTGGATTTTGCGACGCGAGAACTAATACAGCTAGGTATATTGGAATAGAAAGAAAAAAAATAAAACGCCTATTCTAACACATCCCTAACCGCCGTTGAACGACAAGGGAAGTTATCCCAGGATGGGAAAGCGGGACTACGATGTGACTTCAAATTGGGAAACTATTGTACGAAGTAGGTAGTGTACACCTGACGCCGACAAGAGTAGAGCCTTGTCATCAGTCACATCGGCTCTTTCTAGTACATTGGCCGGTCTGTCAACCCGAGACCGCGTCGGCCTCCTTCCAAGACACCATAATACAACTTTACGAAGCAGAGACCAAGCACGGAGAAGGAAAAAGAGGTTATTGTCCCCGGCCGGACTCGGATAAAAGGAAATAGCGTGGGCAGACAAGCGTCCACACATGGAGAGACTATGGAGAGACTGAGGTACAGGCGACGAGGCTTTTCGCAACACTGAAAATTGGTAGGGTTGACTGATGTCACGACGCTCAATCAATCTCAGGCACTCAGTAGCAGTAGTGTACTTCGTTTGGTAACTCGAGCTGTTTCGCCGGCCAGACTTCTGATTCCTGGGGCTGAAGTGTTGAAGTACTGTACATCAACTCAGGTACCCACCAGTTGACGTAGTGTGCTCGCAGGAGCGCTAGTGTCTGCAAAGTACTTGTAGCTGCTGCCGCCTAGCTTTGTCTGTCTGTCCGGCAGCTTGAGCAGCTGGGTATTATTAGAAGGGACCCCAACTGGGAACAGTGACAGTGACAGCGACAGCCAGCCAGCACTGGCGACTAACAATAAGCGACGGTGAACGTCACTGGTCACAACCCCCCGGCTCCCCCCAAACAAAAAACAGCACGAGCAAAAAGACTGCAGCAGCGGCACATTCGAAAAAAAGCTGGAGCCTTTTCCTGGAAATCGAAACACCCTCCCCGCGACCTCACCTGCCTTCCCGGCCCCTCGTTAGAACGACCTCATCTCTTGGCTTTCCAGTCCTTATCACACAAACTCCAAATTTACGTCTTTCTTGCCAGGGTCACCTCGCCAAACCCTAGATCGCTTTTTTGTTTCGGCCAGGGAAAAGGTCATACAAGACATTTTATTTTATTTTTGTTTTCCCTCCAGCTATTATTATCTTCCATCCTTACTTGTCTCTCTGATTCCCTTGTCCAAGCTGCCGCCTTGCCGGCCAACTTTCCCCCAATTTAATAACCCCACCCACCGCCACTCCTCTGGACCTTCTGCATCGATCAAGTCTGCTGCGTCCGCGTCCAGTTCCGTTTCTCTTGCGTCTACGAATTCGCTTCTGTTCCCAGAGAGCTTTCGCTTGCTACGATTCAGCAGCCCTTTACGCGATACACACATACCCTGTCTCTTCCCCTCCCCCCCGCGGGGTCCATCGCCGTCGATTACTTGCCCTTCCTTCCGAACGTCTACCTAAGCAGTTGCTGCTACAAAAACGTGCCCGCGCTTTGTTCCTCGACCTTCCTCCGACCATCCCTCTCTAGCTACCGCATTGCTATATTCGAATTCCTGAACGGAGCCGAGCTCGCCGCCGAACGTCCTTCTTTCCCACTTCATACTCAAGAGGTGTATAGAAATAATGGCGCAACTAGTTCGGAAGGTATATGATTGGTTGCTGCGGACCTTTTGGTGAGTCAAGATGTGCTGTGTCTGTGTACGCTTGTGTTACAGGGCACGGTGCCGGACACAGCGTATGATCCACAAGTATCAACTGCGCTCGTAGGAGCAGGCACGAGAGGTGCTCCGGAGCTTAGCAACAAGATTTCCCTAGACTGACAGGTTGATGTGCAGGGCGACGGAAATGGACGTCACCATGGTCGGTCTGCAGAACGCCGGAAAAACCTCACTCCTGAGAGTGCTGTCGGTATGTGTGAGCTTTTGAACCGTTGAGGCAGCCTTGGTTGGGCTGGGCACTCATATTCTTTCTTGATCTCGCGGACTTCCGCATTCATCCCCTCTTCTCTTGCTAGCTCCCGCACTCTGTTTGTCGCCGTCGTTTGCTAACCAAGGACTGTATCGTTTCAAAACCAGGGTGGAGAGTTCACGATCGAGTAAGTGTACTTCCTCCCCTCTGTGCACCATTGTCCTTCCGACCTCACCGCCAAGCACTAGGTTGCTGCCTCTCCCCTTGCCTTCCCTCATCCCATTCCTACTCCCCACTGACCGCCCCCAATACCCGCCACTGGACGGCTCGCTCGTTTCGCTGGTGAGACTTCGGCTGACCAAGACTTCTGTGTAGCTCGATTCCGACGGTTGGGTTCAACATGAAGCGGGTACAACGAGGCCATGTTACACTGAAGTGTTGGGATATCGGTGGCCAGCCCCGTTTTCGAACAATGTGGGAGAGGTACTGTCGCGGTGTCGACGCCATCGTTTTCATCGTGGATATGGCGGATACGAAGGTCCTCTCGGTCGCACGAGAGGAGCTTCATTCCCTGATGGCCCAACCATCTCTTCGGGGTATCCCGCTTCTCGTCCTGGGTAACAAGTCGGACCTCCCAGACAGGTTAACGGTAGATGAATTGATCGACGAGCTTGATTTGGCCGAGATCGGTCATCGGGAGGTATCCTGCTACGGCATCAGCGCTAAGGAGGAGACGAATCTTGACGCCGTATTGGAGTGGCTCATGAAGTGGGCCAACAAATGAAGGGCCGGTGAGCCGACGAAACAACGAATGGTCTCTGATCCCTCGTTCAATTTCCGGGACCTCTATGTGGGCAGACTAGGCCGTCCGGCGCTCGAGGCTGTTGTCTCATCCTGGCTGGCCGTAATTTCAAGAGTGGAATGGGATTCGAAACACACTAGCCGTCTGCCAGCGAAAGCCCATCGTGACGGCAGGCGGCGGCCATCGCGTGGGGCTTCCCCCCCCCTTCGCCGCAAGGTCCTTCTCTTTATAGGTTTCCGGTTCGGTTGCATGTGTCGGGTCGGCACACACGACACTTTTCTTTTTCCATTTTTCTCCTTTCCTGGGCTGGGCGGGACAGGGAAAAGAAATCGCTTGATCTTATATATATTTCCTTCTCTCACGAGCACATGACTGGGCGGTTGGAGTCATTGGCTACGCCACTCATAACATCCGCACTTGGGGGTTTTTTTTCCTTTTCCACTTGGCAACGGGGGAGAAAGGGAATTTCGTTTATTTTCTTGAGTATATCCGAGGAGAGGATGGATGATGGATGATGGATGACGGATCTCTGCTGGCATATCAACCAACAACTCGTCGATTTCGCGTTTTTTTTTTTCCTGGTTCGCTGTTATTTTCCAGTTAATGTCAATGTACCGTGGTCCTCATTTTCTCATATCCATCGATCTTCCCGAACCATGTTTCTTATGTCCGTTCTTGCTTTTTTTCTCGTCATCTTGTTTCTCCTGGAAGATCCTGGTTGAAGGCTTTCTCCATGGTCTGACCTGTTAGGGCATCGTGGTTCAAGCGCGCGAGTTGTGCTGGGTAGTCCAAGGGTGATGTTGAACCCTATGAATGAACGAATAACGAATTGGTACAGCTGGTCTTCAATTTGAATTGACATGTATTGACGGCGCTTGCTCGGATCAGAATCGCGGCGGAAGGGCAGTAGTAGCTGTAGACATGGAGTGTGGCACTTGCGACACTCGTTGACACCGGCCCAGCTAGGCATAATCAGGAGATATCCAGGGACTACCACAGGCTAGACTGTCCAAGAAGCGGTAGGCGACCAAAATAATACCAGAAGGGCTTTCTTCCGAATCCTGGGCTGGGAGGATAGCGCGGTGTAGTGTAGTGGCCTCGTTAGTATATGGAGAAGTTGAGGATGACATCCGGTACTAGTGGTATTGGATGTTGGACTGAGACCGGCTAAAGTAGAAAGTGAAGGAGACGAGGATCGGGCACGATGTAAGGACAGAAGGAGAATAGGAGGGAGGAGAGGACGGAGGGGGGAACAGGGAGAGAGTAGACACAGGGGAGGATCCGACATTTCTATTTATCACTCCCTCGATTGCCAACGTGGTTTATGAGCTGGCAGGGCTACGAAAAGGTCTTACTTGTTTGTCTACTAAATGCTAAGAATGTATTAGAGCGGAGCGCGGATTGAATGGGGGATTTGACGTATGCGCACTTGTCTGGGTATGAAGCGAAGGGGGGGAAATTTCCAGGGCTGCACACAGACCACTTGATGCTTGGACAACTCATCAGTGCAGGACATGGCAGACAAAAGTTGGCGGGTGTGTGTGCGTGTGTGTGTATGTGTGTATGTGTGTGTGGTTTCGTTGTCCCCGTTCTCCTACCTTCATCTCCCTTGTACATACCATGCTGGGGACGGGGATGCAAGAACGGGGGAAGAGGGGCCAGGCGGCGAGTTGTTGTCTGCCAGCTCATAGAATGGAGAGAGTATTAACTGGCAGGCACGCACTGGATGACGATGGGCGACTGGCGTAGCACACGTAGCACGTCTATTCCTATTTCGGGAGTGGGTTTTCCATTCTCGTATAGTACTGTTACGCTCCTCTTGAAGAATTTTATACAGATTTTTAATCTATTTTGCTTTCTTCCCTTTTCTTCATTTATTTTGTATGGGCAAGATATATGGCTGGTGTGTTGGAATATTCCAAGTGTGGATAAAAAATGGGACAGCCAGAGCCAGAGAGAGAGCTCTCAGTGTGTTGGTGCAGTTCCGCGCTGCCCAGTATTATCGGACAGAGAGCACGATGTTTGGAGTCGACAAGTCGACTAAGATCTGGTCTTGGTCTTGTATACGGGTAGCTTGCAGCTGGCGATCTCTCAGGCGCGTTGGCGCACTTTCCAGTATTGTCGTTGCCGTTTCTCTGTTGCTTTGCGCGGCCTTGTCTGTCTCGCGACCTAGTTGTCCTGTCTATGAAACAGAAAATCTCCCCCTCCCATCTCCGAAATATCAAATGCTCACCTGCCAGGTAAGGCGCCTGAAGTGTCGTGGGCAGAGGAGTGCAGGTTCTATGCACTTCAACGTTGGTCGAAATACATCTTGATATCGAAGGGAGAATACGAAGTACTACTTTACGAAGTAGAGACGCGAACGGGGATGACAGGGGCGTCTATGCGTGCGGGATGCGGGATGCGGGATGTGCTGGCAGAGGAGCCCACCGTGCACCGTGACAAGGTGTCTCATATTGGATTGGGGGCCGCATTTGGAGGCACAGCATTCCGGGCGGTTATCGAGATTCTGGGTTTGGGGGATAGCGATCTTGGCAGGGAGCGAATGGGACGATGGATGCGTTGAACTCCGAAGTAGAGCCTGGTTCGTAGTCACTTACTTGTACTGGAGTCTGCTTGTCCGAATGTGCACAGCCAAGGCCTGGCGATGATGGTTCTTGAAGCTGAATTTACAGCAAGTTCAAAGAGGCTCCAATGTATTTCGTAGTCTGGTTTACAAAAAGAAAACGATACAAATGACCCGTCGAGCGGGAGGCATAAGTTGTCCATCGGGGTTGTTTGATTGAATGAAGACTTCATCATTCATCAATATCTTCATAATTATTATCTAGGCGAGCCGCCTGCCGGAACGGGTCGGTACATCAAATTTACTCTAAGTTGCTGTGCTGGCAGCGTCTGAATGGAAGAGAACGAGCCGGCCAGAGACAGGCACGCAAGGCATGACCAGATGTAGGTGCGTTATTCTGGAGGGCAGGCATCCTCGGGCCTTTTTTTGGTTTTCTCTTCAAGAATATCGAAGGAAACCGTTGTCAGAGTAAATGAAGAGTTAATACGACACGACACGACCGGAGAGGTTTTTGCATTCTCGGGCTCCTCTTGGGCGCCTCTCTGTTTTTTCACTCCTTTTCCCCTCTTTTTTTTTTCCTTCTTTTTTTTTTCTCTCCTGTCACCTGCCTTGTCGGATGGCTACAGACGCTCCACGTCCTACGTTTTTACCACCGAGAGTGGGAGTGTGGGAGTGAAAGCATTTGATGTGATTTTGAATCTGGACGGCTGGAAACCGAGTGCCAATGCTGAAGTCGTAATAATTAGTAGTTTACTTCCTATGCCCCTGTCGTAAATCGTGATTCTATCGATCTCACTGCTAGCTTACTAAGATTCATAAGGATGGTGATGACTTTAATGATACAAGTGTTGAAGTGTCAAACTGTTGAAGGCCTCAATCACATCGGTGCACAACTCCCTCAACACCTGGAGTTTGGGATTTGAGCAATCACTCTCTGAATTTATCGCGATATCCAACGCACTGGACCAGCAGTGCTGTGGACAGGCTGGTCAGTCAACCCGTTGCCCCGCCTCCACCCCGCTAGACACTCCGCCCGGCAGGCACACACTAAACCCCTCCCGTTCAAGAGTTATCGTGGAGAGCATTGAGCCATTATTGGCTGGCTAAGCACCACTAGGCAAACCTCGGGTCCTGGACTCCTGGACTCCTGGGTCGATTGAACATAGGATCGCTAGGCTTGATCTGAAGTTCTGATGTTCTCAATCCCTTCCATCCACGAGTAGTGAAAGTTGAAGTTGCCTGTACAGTTGCGCTCAAATCGCTTGGGTCAAGTCTGTCAAGCTCTAGTCGGACCAGTTCAATGTTGTCATTCATTCCCTAATCGGCTTAGATCTCTGCCATCGAGATCCAATTGGGTTCGACTAGTCCGGCTGCTCACGGTTGGTTGGGATAGCTTGTGTGGCTTGCTACCTTCCCGCAGTGTTTATTGCCATTTGATCGTTCCCCTCATCTAGACAACAACCATGGGTGTCTCGCGGAAATCGTCGCAATTCCTTGTATTCGCTGGGCGGGAATACGGTGGGTTCATTGGCCGGAACCAGTCGTTGACTAGGACTCTCCATCTCGATGTCTCTATAAGAAGCCGGTCGCCTGCACTGTCAAGCCTGGCCTCTTGTCGGACACCGGGCCACGGAGGCCATTGCAGACGTTTTCTATCTACCACTTCTGCTCGAAACGTGGACATGGCTAGTGGCACATCCTACAATGCCTGGATTGGCCACAAAGGCCCTGGAGGATTTGATCTGCGGAGTGAGTGATCAAGCTCCGAGGGTTGAGTCCTAACTCTACTCTTCCCGAGCTGGCTAATGTCTCACCATGGCTTGTGTGCTAACTTTGATCTCTGCCTACTCAAGCGGACGTGGCGACGACCCCAACGCCATCGATGCTAGCTGCTATTCAGTCATGCACTCTCCTCGATGATGTCTTCCAAGAGAGTCAGACTACCAATGATCTCGAGTCACATCTCGCAGCACTGACAGGCAAGGAGGCCAGTCTTTTCGTCCTCTCCGGGACGATGGGCAACCAACTGGCGCTGAGGTCTCTGCTCACGCAGCCTCCCCATGGAATCTTGTGCGACAAGCGATCCCACATCATGAATTATGAGGCAGGAGGGTGAGTAATAACTAGCCCTTCAACAGATCCCCGGGCGCTGTTTCAAAGACTGGGAAACCTTTCGCTGTATTATGCTCACATCTCTGCTCCGGATGCGACTTGCAGTGTCGCTACACTCACCGGCGCCCTTGTAACGCCCGTTTTTCCCGAGAACGGAGTCTACCTCACTCTTGAAGACGTCCAAAAGAACGTCGTTCTCACTGATGACGTCCACGACTGCCCGACTCGGGTAATTTCCTTGGAAAATACGCTCAATGGAATGATTACGCCGCTTTCCGAGGTCAAACGGATCTCGGCCTTCGCCCGTGAGCATGGCATCCTGATGCACTGCGATGGCGCGCGTCTTTGGGAGGCCGTCACGGCGGGTGCAGGGTCCCTACCGGAGTTCTGTTCGCAGTTTGATACGGTAAGCTTATGCTTTTCCAAGGGGCTGGGTGCGCCTGTCGGAAGCATTTTAGTTGGCCCTACGGATGTCATCAAGAGGGCGCGATGGGTGAGGAAGTCGATTGGTGGTGGCCTTCGTCAGGGCGCCGTGGTTACTGCGGCGGCGAGAGTAGCCGTGGATGAGACGTTTGGAAAAGGTCCTAACGGAGAAGGTGGTCTTTTGAGGCTGTCACACGAGACGACGAGGAAGGTTGAGAAGCTATGGTCCGAGCTGGGAGGAAAGCTCGTGCATCCCGTGCACACAAACATGTGCTGGCTGGACCTAAACGCCGCCGGCTGCTCGGACGAGAAGTTTGAGGAGCTCGGCAAGCAGGAAGGATTGCGCTTGATGGGGAACCGGCTGGTAATAAGCTACCAAGTTGCCATGAACGAGCAGGAAATACTGCCACGATTGGAACGAGTGTTCAAGGCTGCCCTGGCAGACGTACAAGCAAGAGGCAAGCCTACCACCACCACCACCAGAGCAGAAGGGGAAGTCGTCCAGGAGAGGAGTTCCATGTATCGTCGGTCGAATTGAAGTTAGCTCACAAAAGAATATTGCCCGTGGTGCCCGGCTCTTCCACGGAGCTTCTACGACGGGACTTTTTGCTCCTGTCAAAAAAAAAAAAAAAAATTTTTTTTACGCCTTTCGACATCCGTTTTTGAAGTAGTTTGACCGAGATGCGGGGACGCCGACGTTTCTAGAACTCGGGATGAGGCTATTCGGGGAGAATTCTGGAAAACGGCATCCTACTGCTCCTCTACAACCTTCGGCAATTAACATGAGTAGCCAGCCATGCGAGGATGTCCTCTCTGACTGGTGAGAAGAGTTGTACCCCATGCGAGTCTTGGAAAATGGAGGCCTTGCAGTTGCCCTTGGTTCAACTTGGAAGGTAGCAGCGGCCAAGCCTTTCAAATTCACTCTGGAAACACAGAAGGATTGATAGCATTGAACCATAGCAAGGCCGGGTTGTACTCGGTCAGCACCGAGATGCGACGCGGTCAAAATGAACCGCTAAATCTCACCGGCGTTCGGCCGTTCTCTCCCCCATTGGTGACTCTTGGGCCCTAAGTGGGAAAACGCCGATGGTAGGCCCGGCTTTGGTGGGGATGGCATGGATAATTGATGGCTGGGCAAGGCGAAGAATTAAGCTTACATCTCTACTTACGAAGTATTGTTGTTGATGAACCATTATTTTTCTTCTTTCTCATCTCATCGCCCTCTTTCTAGTATTTCGTCCTTCTGTTCAGGGTTAGCGTTCTCATCGAGATGATGAAAACAAAACTGCAAGCTGGTGCATGTTCGGGCCTTTCTCCACATCCTGGGGTCTGGCTTCTTTCTGTTGAGCGACGTCAGTGGCGCATCGCCTGGATTGTGTGTATCCATATGTATGTGCATATGTGCGTATGTGCGGGGAGCGGGCTCTCCACGTAGTGGACGACCTGACTGTTCTTGGCGAATCTTCATGGAGCTCTGAACTCCCCCTAGAGCTAGAGGCCCCGAGAGGCGACCGAGGAGGAGGGAATGCGGAAGACCTAGAGCCGGGCGGAGCTCATTTGGAACGGAGTGGAAGAAGCATCAACGCCAGCTTTCCCCGCAGCCACGTTACTGGCACACTGTTTCTCTTGCCTGTTTTCCTTGTCGCCTGCATGGCCGAGTGGGAAGATGTCGTGTGGGGGGGGAACTCAACCAAGCTTGGCCTCCCACCTCGTGGCGAAAACTCGGGACGGAAAGTGATCTGCAGCTCTCGACCGGATGGGGCGCAGTGGTATGCTGCCTTCATCGACTGGATGGGAGCTCATTACGTCGGCTTTTTTACAGTTCGCTGCGAAGCTGACAGGAACGATCTTGGGGCGAGCCGAACATGGGGTTGACTGGCTGGCAGCTCGGATACGGGCAATAAGAGAGGTCTTATTTCCCTAAGACAACGGCGGAATTGTCGCCGAGTGTGATTTATGGATCCGGGCAGTGAAGTTATCTCTGTATTATATATCCCCTGCATCCCCCTTCCTATCACCAACTCTGGGATAGATCTGCCCAACCCATTGGCCAATTGGTCCCTTTGCAGCAAGGAGCATTTGCCTACTCGAAACGGTCAATTGAAGTCTCACAAAGTCCGAGCTTCGGCTTCCTATACAGCAATGGCGTTGACAATCAATCGCCTGGCGGCGACGTTGCTCGCTGCGGTTCCCGTTACACAGGCGCTTTATACAGATGGAAATATCATCGTACCTTGCGACTCGCCCATTTATTGCCATGGCGATCTCCTTCGTGAAGTGGAGCTTGCGCGGCCATTCTCCGACTCCAAGACCTTTGTCGACATGTAAGTAGAATATATATATATATATACATATATTACATATATATTTCAAGCATCCTCCAAGCTACTGGCCGGGGGTTTAACCCCCCCCCTCCCCCGGCGAACGCGCAAACATGTAGCAATTCACTTACACTAAATCCACCAGGCCCGGCAAGAAGCCCCTCGACGAAATCCTCGCCGCCTTCGAGAAGCTCGAGAAGCCTCTGAAGAACGACACCGTCCTCCAAGATTTCCTGTCCGAGTACTTTGCAGAGCCCGGCGGCGAGCTCGTCCACGTCCCGCCGGAAGAGCTCTCAACCGACCCCGCGTTCCTAGACGAGGTTAACGATGTGGTCATTCGCGAGTTCGTCGCCAAGGTCATCGACATCTGGCCCGATCTAACGAGGTCCTACGTCGGCTCGGGCGAGTGCGCGGACTGCCCCGACAGCTTCCTGCCGCTCAACCGCACCTTTGTCGTCGCCGGAGGTCGCTTCCGAGAGCCTTATTACTGGGACTCGTACTGGATAGTCGAGGGCCTGCTGCGCACCGGTGGCGACTTCGTTGATATCTCGAAGAACATTATCGAGAACTTTTTGGATTTTGTCGATGACTATGGCTTCGTCCCCAACGGCGCGAGGAAGTATTATCTGAATAGGTCACAGCCTCCACTGCTCTCGCAGATGGTCAAGGCCTATCTCCATTCTACAAATGACACGAGCATTTTGGATAGGGCCGTACCACTGCTTATCAAGGAACACGAGTTCTTCACGAATAACCGATCAGTCACGGTGACGGTTGGAAACAAGTCCTACACACTGAACCAGTACAACGTTGAGAACAACCAGCCCCGACCCGAGTCTTTCCGCGAGGACTACATCACCGCCAACAACGAATCCTACTACGCCAGGTCCGGCATCATCTACCCGGAAGTTGAGAAGCTCACCGACGAAGAAAAAGCCCTCGTCTACAAGAACCTCGCCACCGGCGCCGAAAGCGGCTGGGACTACTCGAGCCGATGGATGTCTCGCCCGCGCGACGCCGCCGACGACGTCTACTTCCCCCTCCGCCATCTCAACATCGTCGGCACCGTCCCCGTAGACCTCAACTCCATCCTCTACGGCAACGAGATCGTCATCGCGGAGCTGCTCGAGGCCACAGGCGACGAGGAGTCGGCCGCGAAATGGCGCGCCAAGGCCGAGGACCGCAGCGCGGCCATGTACGCCACCATGTGGAACGAGACGCTGCGCAGCTACTTCGACTTCAACCTCACCTCCAACGCGCAAAACATCTACGTCCCCGCCGACGACGACACCGCCGACTTCGAAAGGTTCACGGCCCCCGAGGACGACCTGCAGGTCTCCTTCTCCGTGGCGCAGTTCTACCCCTTCTGGACGGGCGCCGCACCGTCCCACCTCAAGGACAACCCCCTGGCCGTAAAGCTCGCATACGACCGCGTAGCCAGGTACCTCGACCTCCGCGCCGGCGGCATCCCCGCCACCAACTTCCGCACCGGCGAGCAGTGGGACCAGCCCAACGTGTGGCCCCCGCTCATCCACATCCTCATCTCCGGCCTCCTGAATACCCCGCCCACCTTCACGGACCAGGACCCCGACTACCGCGCCACGCAGGACCTGGCCCTCTCCATCGCCCAACGATACCTCGACTCCACCTTCTGCACCTGGTACGCCACGGGCGGCTCGACCTCCGAAACGCCGCAGCTTCCCGGCCTGACGGACGAGGATAAGGGTGTCATGTTCGAAAAGTACTCCGATGCGGCCATCAACCGCGTAGGGGGCGGCGGCGAGTATGAGGTCGTTGAGGGCTTTGGATGGACGAATGGCGTGTTGATTTGGATCGTGGATACGTTTAAGAATGACTTGAGGAGGCCGGACTGCGGGGATATCGAGGCTGCGAATGTCCATCCTGCGAGTAAGTTATGACGCTCATGGGACGTGGAAGAAGGGGGTACGGAAATGGAAACAGAGCACCGGATGATTGCGGGCTCTAAGGGCCGAGGGGGGGCTGATGCGAAGCAGGGAGCCGAGAGTAAGAGGGGATGGTGGCTGGAGAAGAAAGAGTTATGATATTACGGTGGCGGGTTCTGTTTCTGAATATTGGCACTGAAAAGAAAGAAATGTCAGGCAGTAAGAAGATTGTATATCTATTCAGGGCTCTTGCAGGAACTTTGACTTCGCTTGGAGCCAAGCACGGCGATGCCGACTACAACGAGACATGAGAATACGCAATTATAACATTCGGTCAAATGGATATCGATATGGTTTTCTGCTTCTTTCATATCTATTTAAAGAGTCCTTGACCTAATACACTTTATTCGACTTAGTCGTCTTCAATCCCCTTTCCGAAGTAATACAATGGTACCTTATGCAGTCCCCTCATTCTTTCTTTTCATCATCATGGAACCAAGTGATATTAAGTCTGCCCACCCCTCATGCTTGTTCCTCTTCACTCAATCTCCTCCATCGTCCACACCGTCACACCATTCTCTTCAACCCTAGTCTTCAACTTCTGCAGTATAGCCTGCTTCTTCGCCCTTCTCTCCATCAACTCCTTCTTCTCTTCCTCCGAGAACCCGCTGAGCTTCTTCCTTATCGGCGTTCCGGAACCCTTGTACGGCGACACCGACGAAGCCAGCGAGTTGCGGAAATTGCGCGGCGTGCCAATGAGCGTGCCGTCGGGGGAGATGACCGATGCCCTCTTTGGCGTCTTTGGCGTCATGGGCGTGCCCTCGCGGCTTGTTATCGAGCTGGCGCGGAGCTTCCGCATCTGGTTCTCGAGAACGTCGACATCACCGCTACGCTTCTCCACCATGGTCGTCATCTTGGTAATTGTCCGCATGACAGCATCGACGGTGGGTGGCTGCGGTCCCTTGCCAGATGGACCCGCAACAGATGCGATTCTCGTCTTGAGAAGAGTGACAGCCTCCTCAGCCTCGGCGAGGAGCTTCGAGAGTTTGGCGAACTCGCGTCGTAAGTCGTTTTGTTGGGCAGCCTGCTCGGCGCTGAGAGGCATATTGCGATACGCATCGGCTTGGTCGGGATCAAATCTCGCCAGCATGAGCCCTAGGTCGTTTTGCCTAGCCCTTAGCTTCGACATGCTACGCAGGAGCTCGCTGCATTCGATCTTCTTGGCCTCGACATCCTGAACGCGACACTTTGCCAAGTGTTCTGCTAAATCCCTATCAACGATGTCCGACAAGTCATCAAGCTCGCAAAGCACCCAGTCATCTGCAATCTCAAGATCTTCTTTAGTTCGCGTCCCTGGTATAATCTTCTCCATGTTGCCCTTCACGAAGGCCCTTACAGCCCGGGCGTTTAGTCCGAGGGTATCAATCATGGAATTGATGTCACGATAAACAGCCTCGACTTGAGCGGGAATGCTGTCATGGGCCGGTGGGGCCACATCCGTGTGGGCCATGAACTGGTCAATCTCGAGTGTACTTTCGACCTCTGATGCAAGGATGCGTTGGATTTCGTCTGCCTCTTCATCGACAAGTGGTTGGGATTCCTCGGCCTCGCGTTTCTCTCGCAATTTCCTTTGCTGGAGTAGAATCGTTTCTTCCTCGGACGGGCCCCTTCCAACAATCGACATGCCAAGCGCCGACGGAGGCTTCTTCGAGGTGCCAAGAATTTGAGAGGCCATGCCCGGTGCACTAACGGATCGGGAAGCCTCGAGGCCGAAGGGACGGGTGGGACGGACCGGACTAGGAGACCGGGGGCTCTGCCTCGTAGCGGGAGGGGGGAATATCGGGCCTCTACGGTTAATTTCTCCAAAAAGTGATCGAGGCGGTTCCTGCTGGGGCACGTTCACCATAAATCCACTACCACCCAAGCCGCCTCCGAATGAGCTCTGCGGCGTCATCCCAGGGGTCTGAGTTAGTCCTGTAATGGATGGGCTAAGATCCTTAGCGACATCTACTGCGCTGCCTTCCGACTCTGACTCTTCCTCTTCTTCCTCGGTAAAATCGCTTTCCTCCTCGGGTTCTGGGACGGCTGGCACTGGAAGTGCCCGTTGCTGTTGACGCTTGGGAAGGAAATCCGGCGGCAACGGGGCTTCACTTGGAGTTCCAAACAGTTTCGGCTTAGGTTTCTCGGTGACCGTCTTTAGCGGTGTAGTTATCGGCTCGGGAGGGAGAGGCGCTTCTTCCGCAACAGCAGGACTAGGTTTCCTCGCACCAGGAACTTTGAGGAAGTCGGGTGGCAGGGGTGCTTCCTCGGCTGCTTTGGGTGCGGCCTTTTGTTTAGGGGTCGTGAGGAAGTCGGGGGGAAGTGGCGCTTCCTCGGCCTTAGTAGGGGATTGTTGCTCCGGTTCGGTGGCTGTCCCTGCGGAGGAAGATGAATCTCCTAGTGGGTAGGCGGCTTTACTAGTCGACTCTGGGGGGAGAGGGAGATCCTCGTTGTCAACCCTGATCTTTGGCAATTTGGCGGCAAACTTACTATCACCTGTAGCTGGCTCAGGGGTCTTGAACAGGCTGCCGAAGCTCGTGCTCGGAGGCTTAGCAGGGAGAGCTGAACCGAAGAGAGTCGTCTTCGGCGCGGAAGTCTCAAAGCTAAATCTCGTGGGTGCGGGAGTGGTAGTCGGTGTTGTCGACGGGATAGAGAATATGCTCTTGGGTTGGGGCGTAGGAGCTGGAGGCTCCGCTGCTTCCATTTCTTCCTCCTTGCTTGGCGGTACCACTGCAGGCGGAGACGTGGTCTGCGTCGTTGCGCGGAGGGCAGACCCGAAAGAACTTCCCAGGCCACTACCAAAGAGCCCACCGCCTCCACTTTCTGGCTTTTCATCAGCCTGATCCTGGGCCGTGTGGTCCGGCTTGAACGAGGTGTGGAGCTTAAAGGGCGTCGACGCACCAAAAAGTCCAGAGCTGGGAGCACCTGTGCTTGGTTGCGGCGGAGGGAAAGCTGATGTGGTGTCAGTGGACTGCAGAAGACTGGTCTTTTCTGCCGTCTTGCTACCAAATATGCTAGTTCCGCCCGTGTTCCCAGAGGCGAGCGAGCCGAACCCACCTTTACTCGCAAAGCCAGCAAAGCCGCCGGCAGATGGCGCAGCAGACGGTGTGCTTGGGCTGCCAAATATACTTTTCTGTGCACCTAACGCCGCGAAGCCCGACTGGCCAAAGGTTGGCGTCGTTGTGGACGCCGCTGCAGTACCCCAAGGTGACGTTTTCACCCCTACAGTCGAAGAAGCCCCGAGTGTAGAGGGCTGTCCAAAAGCAGGGGCCGCAGAACCAGGCGTGCCCCCGAATGAGCTTGATCCAAAGACGGGCGCGGATGGCTTTGGCGCCGTAGGCGTAGCCGGACTTGGCGCTCCCCACGGCGAAGGCTTAGCCCCAAGAGCAGAAGAGCCTCCAAATGCAGGCGCCGCGGTGGCTGGGGCCGCAGAAGTAGACGATCCGAATATAGATGGGGTAGCAGCGGCCGGCGTTGATAGTGCGGGCGCCGGAGCAGGAGCGGAAGTATCCACGGTTGCCATGCCTGGATAGGTGGTACCCCCCTTGATGGATTCGGAATATATTACCCACCATGCAGACAGAGTACCATCATGAGTGAGAACCCAGTAGGCTGGGACTGGGCCAGGTGATTCATCAATTTCTTCTGACGGGATTGGCTTATATACCGTATCCTTGGCCGACAGATCAAGGGCGCAGCCAACCGGAATTGCATTTTGGAAGTCCTCCGTCATTGGGAGGCCTGCCCGTCTCGAGTCGTCTGCCATTTCTGTCATGGTGAAAACATTGGTAATGGAATCCGCTGGCACGTCTGTCGCTAGCGGAGTCTTTGATCGACTCAGGAGACCGACGTCGGGGGATGCGGTTGATGCCACGATCAGGAGGTCTTGGAGGTTTGGCGGGAAATCTTTCAATCTCAGAATAGAGTGATGGGGTACTTTGTCGGAACCAAAGGGATCAACAGGATCCCCAATTTTCTGGAATGTGAATGTTGTGGGAGGGGTTCTGGTTATTATGTGATAGACGGAGGAAGGAGGCGACTCGTTTGTAGAGGTATAGATGGCTAGGAAGAGGTGGTTTTCGAGCCATACGATAGTGGACACTTCGATGAGAGTTAGCATATCATCAAGCAAAGAGGATCAGGATGCAAATAACAAAAAAATGAGAAAAGGCGGGGCTTACCGTGATAGTCACCAACACCAGGAGGCTTAGGAATCTGAGCCTTAACCTCGCCTTCGGGGGTCATCTGGAAGATAGTTCCATCTGCTAAACCAGCAACTAGCTGCTTTCCCTTGGTACTCCAGCTGACGCTACTGACTTGAGTCTTTAAGGGATTGCTGAGAGCGCGTTCCTTCAGGTTCGCCATGTATAGATTTCCGTTGACGTCGACAACGGCGCAAAGCTCCGCCTTTTCAGTGGTGGGGTTTGGAAGTAGGGCTCGTAAGGCGGTTCCATTCGTACCCAGCTCGAACAGGGGCTGGGTATTTCCTTGAAGGAGCGCTTGCACATCGTAAACGGCGAGTCCGCCACCGGATTCGGCAGACAATATTAGATATGCTTCGTCGGCGCTAAAGGCGAGCTGAGAAACACGCATAGAGAGTGGTAGCTTGAGTTGTGGCTCGAAGCTCCGAACGTCAGAATCACCCTCCTTCGGAGCTTCGAAGGCCTTTCGGACAGATTCGGTGGATGCCAATATGACTCCCTCAGGTCCTGCGGCAGCAACAAGACCTTTTCGTGAAGCAATGCTGAGAATGGAAGCGGTCGCGGAGGGTTCAGAGCTCCACGCGGAGGTGAGGCGAACTCTGGCGTCTGATGCAAGAGAACGGAAGCCGAGAGACTATGAAACAAAGACCCATGCGTTAGCATTGACAGTTACCATCGAGGTGAAGATACGGGGGGAGGAATGATGCCCGCGACCACAGACAACGCACTTACATCTGTTTGAATGACCTCAAGGTCGGGACCTGCGCCACCGGCCGATGACGAGTTGTTCGCCATCGCGCCGGCGGAACTCCCAAAGCTGAAAGCCATAGGAAAATGGCGTTATTCAAGCTGTTCGAGTAGTAGCTTAGTTCTGCGATAGCTTAATCTGCATGCGTTGTTGGTTATCGCGTTGCGGGTAATCGAAAGGCGGAAGTGCGTGATTCGAGATGAAGATGGATGGAAGGTCAGAGGTCTCGGTCAAGGCGCGAGTGGTGTGCTCCAAAAAAGAGGAATTAAAATACAATGGAGGTCGTAGATGCTCGGGATAGGATGGGAAATACCCTCGAGGCTTATATATCGTGACAAGTCGCGTAACGTTAGGTTTAAGGAAGGAACGCAGGTGGCTGCCTTCCCTGCCTGATATATGCTGGCAAGCTTTCTGGTCCTGGATGGACATCTACAAAATATTGATCAAGCTCTGATGGATCCCAGATTTCGAGTATCTCACGTGACCTGACCCACTTTCTCGGTGGTTGACCGAGACCCTTCAGCTATTACTTCGTATAATTGTTCATAAAAGGCCTCAAGGATGCAATTGTAGATGGATATATATATATATATATAACTTTAGGTAAAAACTGAATTGGTTTAATTAATTTATTCATCGTATATCCGATTTTTTCAAACTGGTAGAGAGTATTGAGAAGGCAGCTCCAAAACCAGTCCTCTCAGGCAGATTTATATGTTGGTGGATACTCTAATTGGGTCGTGCTGGGATATCCTCATGCAACAACGGCTGCCTATGGCTTCACAAACACAAGATGGTAATTTACCTAGATAATGGAGCATTGAGAAAACTTGAGAGGAACAGAAGCATGCCGTGTCCAGTAGCTGAAAGCTTGGAAATATACAAAGTAAATATGAATCAAAAGCTGCCTGGGCAAATTGAGACCAACCACTTAAGGACAGCTCCGCTGAGTCATCAATCATGTGAGAAGCTGGGACCACCAAGCACCTCTTCAGCAACTCCACAGCTACGCAGCGCGTCTGGGTGCCTTGCATTGCTGAGGTCTGAGAAGGCAGCTCTGAGCCTCGTCATCTCGATTTCCAGTTCCCTTTGCCAAACAAGACCTCCCGCCAAACGACCCAATCCATTTACGACGACATTCTGCCCTACCCCCTAGCATAGCCCTAGAGTTGCGGATAGAATTCCTACGGTTTAAATAAACCCATATCGATAGACACAGTTGCTCAATTGCGTCGTCTTGAGACACTCCACCTTTAGCTGCCTGCCACAGCGAAGCCTTCACTATGCCCGGATTCGACTTCACAAACTACAATCGAAATGCGGCCTTACACGCCCGCGGCGTGCCTCTCCCAAAGGCGACGAGCACCGGTACTACTATCGTAGGATGTATTTTTGATGGTGGTGTAGTGGTATGTCCTCGAATGTTCATCCAACAAGCTTGGCCCTGCCCAACCTCGCTCCTCACCTCCGACTAACCCATATCTCGCGTCGCTCTCTAGATTGCAGCAGACACAAGGGCCACCAGCGGCCCCATAGTAGCAGACAAGAACTGCGAAAAGCTCCACTACATCGCCCCCCAGATCTGGTGCGCCGGCGCCGGAACAGCCGCCGACACCGAATTCACCACCGCCATCATCTCCTCCAACCTCGAGCTGCACTCCCTCTCGACCGGCCGCAAGCCCCGCGTCGTCACCTGCATGACCATGCTCAAGCAGCACCTCTTCCGATACCAAGGCTACATCGGCGCCTACCTCGTCGTCGCCGGTGTCGATCCCACGGGCACCCATCTCTTCACCGTCCACGCTCACGGCAGTACCGATAAACTCCCGTACGTAACCATGGGTTCCGGCTCCCTCGCCGCCATGTCCGTCTTTGAGACGAAGTGGAAGCCGGATCTCTCTCGCGACGATGCCGTAGAGCTTTGTAGCGAGGCTATTCTGGCGGGTATTTTCAACGATTTGGGTTCCGGCTCCAATGTCGATGTCGCCATCATCACCAAGGACAAGACCACTCTCAAGCGAGGCTACGTCAAGCCCAACGAGAGGACCGCCAAGACTCAGAGCTACAAGTTCCCCGTTGGTACCACCGCTGTCTTGAACGAGAAGATTATCCGCAAGGGTGACATCGGGCGGTATGTTGACATCCAGGAGTTGCCAGTTGAGGGTGAAGGCGAGAAGATGGACGTGGACTCGTGAATATGTCAAGGGAAAGGAAAAGGGAGAATGGGATCTGCGGAACGGAACGATGGGGGTCTATTATTGTAACAACACATAGTACAGCAATAGATGCGAGCTACCACGCCTATTTTATTGCGTTAATATCTGTTTGATACGTATTCTCTCTTTTGAAATAGTGAGGATCATGGGCGAAACCATCAGCTTTGATTTCAGTCCACCAGTGAAAGACTGTTCATGACTGCACCAGGAGAATTCAAGACCCGCCATACACAAGATATTCGACCAGGGATGCTCAGCTCTGTATATTGATTGAATTGAGCTGCGCTTCATAGGGCGCGTTTGCAGGATACTATCTAGCTTTCCATGGCTTATTCTCATCGTTTTACTTCCACACGCGCATTACACTTGGGAAGTCCATGGAGTTGCTTGCGTCTATAAACCGAATTCCCCCTCTCCCTGTTCGCAAAGGAGCGGTCCAAGAAGATGACCAGATTGTGAACCTGCCATAACTCCGGGGAATAGGACCTCGTCCTCATGCCAATGTACGCCCCCCTCCTTGTATTAACTTAAGAAATATAATAGTGGCGAATAGAACAAAAAGGACTGTAGAGTAGTTGCTGGAAAGATGTAAAATGTGCTAAATGAAGTGATAAAGAAAAGAGCCCCTGATCTCCTAAACTCCGAATCATGCAGAAAATTAAGAATAATGGTCGCTGATGATGTGGTTTGCTACAAGTCGTTATCGTCGTTGAGAAAAGGCAAATGCGAAGCGCGGCTCTATTGTTTCAAGAGTTGGACTTTAGGCGGAAGAGTCCTCTTGTACGGGACTTGCTCCGGTTCTTGATGGACTTGGTATCAGACTTCGAGTCCTTGTCATCGTCATCGTCATACTTTGACTTATGGATCCTACGCAGACATGGGTGAGCCGGTGATTGTCTTCTCGAGGGCGGAGAAGTAGACTGGGAAACACAGGAAACTTACCAGCTATTGCCCACCATACTCATGCCCTTGGCCTCGGCCATTCGGTAAAACTTGGCGCTCTTCTTTAGGTCTTTCTTGCATCCAATACCTTGAGCGTAACAAAAGCCAGCTTCAGCTAGTGCATCGACATCACCCCAAGCTATCAAGCATGCAAATTAGTCTTCGGAAAACGTGTATAACATAGCTTGGGGATGGGGAATCGTACATCCAGCAATCTCAAAGCATCGCAAGGCCAATACTCGGTCTTGTTCGATACCCCAGCCATTCATGTGGCTCACTCCAAGTTCGTAGATACTCAGAGCGAATTGCGCCTTTCTAGTCCGGCGTCCCACGACATCAACTTGCTTCCCCTCCTTCTCCTGGTCTTCGTCATCGGCGATTTCCAAGCTAGCATACTCGGCCGCCTTGCGTAGCCACTCGACGCCTTCTCGCTCATTGACCTTCATGCCCCAGCCGTGACGGCAGGCAAGCGCGTAAAGAAGCATTGCTGTAGGGTGGTGCTGCCTGGCAGCCAATCGAAGATGGTACGTTGACTCGCTCAGGGAGCCGCTTTCGTGGCACTCGATACCCTTCGCCAAATGTTCCTCCGCCGTCATTTCAGATGCAGATGGTACGGCTCCAGGTGGCGGACGGCTCGCCTTGATCGTGCTGGCGGAATCGCTGGTGGAAATGGACATGGTCGTCGCCCCACGCATCTTGTCGTGGACGGGGGACGTGAGTGCTCTGCCGCGCGGATCATCTTCAGAACATCGTCCTTCTTCTGTGGAGGGGCGGCTAGGATTAGGCGAAGGCTGCGGCGCAGGGCCAATGCCGGCGTTATGGTCTAGAGACGGGCCCCTGGCACTATAGCCGCCGGCAATATCCTTGTTAGACGGACTTGACGGCCGGATCGGGGGTGAAGGGGGTGCACCGGGGAAAGAATGAGGCATGCTGCTTGGTGAGACCAGAGGCTGATCCCAGACGAAGGCACTTTTGTTCTGATTATCAGAGAGGTTGGACCGGTGGAGGGCCTTGCCGCGAGGAAGCGTGAATTTCGAATAAATGTACGAAGGGGCTGCCCTGCTGTCATCGTGGCCTTCGAAGGTTTCGCTGCTAATGCTGAGGGGAGTGCTCACACCCTCCTCTGCCTGCGTGGGGGTTGAGTAAGTGTCGAGAGAAGTTTTTCTCATGGTGAAGTCTAGACCGGGGGTGCCGGCCCTACTTAGAGGTCTCGAAAAATTGAAGGCCGGCCGAGGGAGAGGTGCTGATCGCTCTGACGCTATCGAGGGAGATCGCTGGGCGTGTGGGAAGGCTGGCGAGGCCGCTTGCGAGTGGGAAATACCGCTCCCACTAGATAATTTCCGAGGGGGTAAGGAATGGAACGAGCTCGACATAGTGGCCACACCCTCCTCTTCTGTAGGCTCAAGCGGGGATGACGCTACACTCGAAGGACGGTTGTAGAATGCAGGCCTCGGGGGAGCGAGTCCCAGTGGTTCAAAGGCTTCTATGTGCCTCGTATGGCGTTCCGGAGACGGTACGGTAGGGAGAGGGCCGTTTTCTAGTGGAGAGACCGGGACAGAACCAGGAACATGTTTGCCAGGAGATGCGTGAAAGTGTTCCCGTACAGGAGAGGATTCGTCGATGGGGGACGGAGATTCCATTCGTCGAGCGCCGAACGCTGATGTTGTATGATCTATTTCGTTCATGTCCTGCTCACGGCTCATCTCACGAGTCAACGGGGGGACGGGGACGTCATCGCAAGGAGTAGGCGGGATGCGGCTCATTCGCGGGTGCATAGAGACGGGCCTTTTGTCGCCGAAGGCATCCTCGATCTCGGTTCGCAAGCCTAGTCCGTCGTTGTATTGCTCGGATTGATTGCTCTGGTCAGACGACGCAGAGTCTTGGGACATTGAACGGAAATATTCAGACCGGCCTTGCACAACCAAAGGACTATCTGTCGTAAGGGGGGGCAATCTGCTCATGCGACGACCGCCTTTTCTGTGTGAATCTTCAAGCTGTTTTGCCAAGAGTCGACTTTGCAAGGCAAAGGCATCAAGAGGTGATAATTCGGGGGGCACCTCTCCGGCAACATGAAGCCTTGGTGACCGAAGAGGTGGCCGGGAGGAAGTCCGCGAAGTCGCCCGAAGGTCGAGAGGACCTGGCGGCGGGACCATTGTGTCGGGTATTGAAAAAGCTAGGAGTTAACTCAGACCGGGTGCTTCCGATGAGTGTGCCGAGCGTCCGGACAATGCCAACTTGGCTTCGACCTCGAGCCTTCCTCCTAGAACCAGATAGTAGTGGTGGTGGTAGTAGAGGGTAAGGCCTAGCTCCGAAATCAAGGTTGGTCGGTTGTAAGTAATAGGTTGGAGCCCAATACTGGGGGTTCCAGATGCACTGTTAGTAGTGGACAACGCGCAATCTTCACCGGCACTGGAAGGATAGATGTAGGCGAAACGATTGGCGTGATTAGATAGCGAGATGTAGTTGGTCTACTTGGACATTCGGTCGATCGGTGGGCGCATAAATCGATCGGTTCCAGACAAACCCATAGGAAGCGACAGTAACGGGTGGGAGGGGGAATGCGCAGGGAGAAATTGCTGCCGGATCGACTTGGGAGTTAAGGAGGCGAACGGCGTATGCTAGCCTAACGAGCGGATCAATACTGATGCGTCGGAACGCGAGCTCTGCGGATTTTAAACTCTACAAAGCCCTAAAAATCTCCAAGGCCAGATAGTGTGACGAGGTCACTTGCTGTCACGGACTCGAGACTAGAGGAACAATGTTGACTCTTCGATTCGGGCAATAAAGGCGAGGAAAATCCAAAGGCACCAATGCCAACTAGATGGTTGGAATGTGAGATAGACGCCCCTTTGACTTGGTTCCGTACCGAGAAACAACTCGAGGATCCAAGCAGGAGCCAAGATTCAACGTGACGATCAGATGTGGATGTCGAGGAGAGGAAGAAAAAAAACGAGAGTGTGTAAAACCAGTAATGGTCACGATGGAGCGAATGCGACAGTGGTGCGATGGTCGATGGATGGAAAGATTAGATGAAGTTGGGGTCTGGTGTTAGTTTGTTAGTGCACCGGGACTATCCTCCAGTCAGTCAGTCTCTAGGGAGGAAGGTACGTTTTGGGAGTGCCTCCGCATGTGTCGTAGCACCTAAGCACAGTGTTACTAGTTTGAGGACGGAGCCAATTACAGCCACTGAACGGCAGCCAGTGGATGCCCAGGAAGCTAAAAATGCCTTATTATTGGCAACAAAACCCACTTCAGTCCCCACCTAGTCTGTTTGCACGGATTTAGTGAAAGGGGCGTGGTACAAGTCAGGGGTGTCGGGCAGGTACGAAGTATAGCTCAATGAGAGATTCGGGTACCTATGTAGACCTTTTGAACTCTGATCGACACACATATAACATGCGTATCTTGGAGGGCAGAATCTGTTTTTAACTGTACTACAGAGGTACTCTGTACATAAGCCATTGATTTTCCCTCGATGTGTCCATGTAGTAGGAGTACGAAGGAGACCTCAACTGTCTCTTTTTTTCACTCCTGAGTCCACCATCACCCACAGTGTCAGGTAATTGGACCACTTCGTACCAAGGAGGTGTTTTCATGAATGTGCTCCCGTATTAGCGTATGTACCACCGTTTATGGTATGTACCCCGTATTTCCACCCCGGAGGGAACAGACCCATCGAATCGAAGCCACGATGCGCGTGAGAGCAAAAGTTGCTCTCCTCTCAGGCGCATCCTTTTTTACCCCAATTGCATCTCTTACGAAGAGAAAAAGAGAGAGAGAAAGAGAGAGAGAGAGAGAGAGAGAGAGAGAGAGAGAGAGAGAGATGTGATGCGCTGGAAGTTGCCCTTACACCACGAGGTAAGTACTAGGAGAATACCATCCTTGACCTGTAATCTCAATGAGAGCCAGTGAAATAACCAAAGTGCTTGCGTCCATGAATGTGGCTTGAATGGAGGTAGATCAATATGTTATGGAAAAGTCTCTCCGTTCAACAGGATTCAAGGTCATCCGCAAAGTAGGAATAAACTCATCAATCAGCTTAAACCATCCCCCAAGCCTGCTCTGCTCCGTACGAAATACGAAGTAGTTTAAGTTAAGACCCAAGGTTCGACTCAACTACGCCTCAAAGACCGTTAAGCCACCGAAAGCCCATCTCCACAGTAGGAAACGGTATCTGCTCAACAGACAAACAGACCCAACTCACGGCCCTTCTTGCTTCGTAGATCTTCAAGGGAAAAGGAGCACGAAGACTATTATTGTGCACTTTGTAGCGTAGCAACGAACAAGAAGCTAATATTTCACACGCTAATTATGAGAGCGCATGAAATCCCCAGAAAAGTGAAATTACTGGAGCTATCATTGGCACCTCGGAAACCCTTGAGAGTTCAGCACCCTTGCAGAATTGTCCATGAGAAAGTCCTTGTACTTCGTACTAATGATATCCTACACTTACTCCGTGCTTCCAACGGTCGGACCGGTTATTAGGCCAAACCCAGAGGTAAGTGCAGTGCAGCATGCATTTGAGGGTGGCCCCGTCAAAGGCCCACTAACGGAGACGTTCCTGCCAAGACCTTCCACGAAACACTGCGATGAAGTACTTCGCACACGCCCCAATACAGTGTAGCTCAAAGAGTTGATGTTGTTTGGAGACATGTCCCGAGGCGCACACGCACACACATAAACTGGAATGAGCAGCCGAGAGTATCAAAGACAAGTCTCGAAGCTTCCTGGTGCTGGAAATTGTAGCAATGCTCTACCATCCCTGCATCGATATCATCTATTGTCCATTTGGTTGCTCAACAAGTCAGAGGAAACCAGAAGCCGAAAACAGGGGTAAATGTGACCAGGCACGACATCAGACAATGTGAATTTTTTGGGACTGCAAGGTAACATCTGATGGGTGGGATCAGAGGACGAAAATTTGTCCTGGTCATGGTTAGGTATTATTATTGCAATACTACGAGGTATCCATTGAGGTGAAAGAAGGACAAAAGTAATATTACTTCCAATTACTTGGTACAGATGACTGACCTGGTCCCCTGATCAACCCCGTCGAGATGCGTCCTTTTTCGCCGCTAGCTTCCCGTTGCTGCATGGCGCAGGTACCAGTCCAAGGTTCACCTGACATCGGAACAAAATGGGTTATCTAAGCACAGTTAACTTCGTACTGTATGGTAAATTCCACATGAACTGTTTTTACCCCTTTGGATGGGCACTTTCCAAACTGCGAAGGACGAGGTAATGAATACCACCCCCTTCTTCGTACATGGACTATTATTTGGTCAAGTCCAATAATACGATAATACGGCCTGCGCTGCAACGCACTAACATGACAGCGTGATCTTCTTAGACTGCTCGACAGCATAAACAGAGATGGGAAGCCGAGGATCCCACGCTTGCCAAAAGGCACGAGAAGGTTTCGTCGCTTCTTGCTTCGAACCCTAGGGGAAACTCAGGGCGAGGTTCCAAAACAGTCTGAGACTCCTTTGTGGGGAGCTCCTCACCCCACCATCCAAGACGTTCTCGCATGTCAGAGGCGGTCTCCTCAGTTTACAATCGAGGTGGAGAGCTTCCCTTGGTTTTGGACCCTCAAGAAGGGGTATAAGATGTTTCAGATCGCCCAGATGCATCAATCTGGTACCCTGCTGCGTACAACATCTCCCTGCAGAGAAGAGGCGTGAGGACAGTATTCTTCGAGCGTAAGATAATACATGACGTACGATAAATTCCGACGCCTTCAGGTCGTTTGACGCGAGGCACAACATCTTTCAACTACCGATTGGACCGGGAAGTGACGTGCTCGAACAACCTAAAAAGCCGTTAAGCTATGGGACACAAGCCATGATGGCTTATCTTCAGGGAAAAGGAGAGATGAGTCGATGTTGACCGACGCATCTAGGGCCGATGTTGTCAGGAATGCACCTCATTTGTGATAATGTCTCATCTCAGGCATTAATACCACGAACCGCTCCGAAGAAAAAAAAGAGAAAAGCATTCAGCTAAAAAAAATATTAATACTGCAAGTAGATATAATGCCTGAATAAGCACTTGGGAATTGAGGTCCTCCAATAGCAAACCGCTTGCGCTTGAGAGGGACAGACAATTGGGCAACAACACACTTTGTTGTAAAAGCCAATGCTATTGACCCTACTGCTTGTACCCTACAACTTCATGACTGAGCTCGGAAATAGCTGAAAGATAGGGAAAGACAATCCCGCCAACAATACCTCGTTCGGGGGCATGCATCTCTACATCTCCTAACTTACGAATGCTGTGAGTTGCCCTTGGCACGCCGGCTCCACCGTTAGGATCAGCGCCCATGCCATGACGAGCACATCACAATTTCAGGGCATGTCTGCGTTAACAGTCTACTTCGTACTGAGGATGACATGATGTTGGCCGACTTTGGTCCCTTGCTTTTCATTTATGAAGAAGAAAAAAAAAATCGAAGACCCTAAAATACTAAGACCATAAACTCCAGATGCCAATGCTAACTAACAGCAGAACCCATTTACACAAGTCGATTCCCTCACCGAAGTCGAGGGAGTGTAGTGTACAGTCAAATCCAGAAAAAAACAGGCCCAATGATGTCCAGTGTTCACAAAAACCTTCCTCCCAGTCAAATTTTCCCCAGTGGTTCGTTCCCTCAGTTCTCCTTTGATCGCAGCTTCTTGAGCCTGGTGGTACCCTCAAATAGACCTCGGTCAACAGCGGCTGCAACGGTTAAAGTGCCTCCAATAACGGCGCACAACCCAGTAAGGAATCCAGTAAACGTTTTGCTCTTCTGCTCTCGGTTGATAACCTTCATGGGAGAGATATCCTGAAACGCAGCGTTTGCGTTAGTAACTGTGATCATCTCAAGCAAAGCCTGCAGTTGCGGCAGCTAAATGTGAGATGCCCATCAATTGATGACTTACATAAGAAAAGAAGACACCTGGAATTCCGCCTTTGGCGTGGTATTTCTCCTCATGGTCTTCGTCGTTTCCTCCACTTAGACTGCGCTTGTGAATGGTAACTGAATATTGATGGGTCTCAACACTTCCATCACCAGCGGCTCCCAAGGCACCAAGGCCAGCACTGTCTCCCTGGATGATATTGCGGACCTTTTTCTCCCACCCAAGTGGCAAGTAAGATGTTGGCACAATCTTGACAAAGTACATGAAGTTGAAATTCGAGTCGCTGGTATCCTGACGAGTACCGTCAAGAGGATTTAGGTGATGATTAGTCCAGGGCAGCGCGTTCGAGCCGAGCTTCCTTGTGACGTCCTCCGGCAGCTGAGGGCCGAATCGAAGAGAGTGAATGATGTGGGTAAAGTCGTGCTTGATATTGTTCGGGCCAGGCTCCCAGTAGTTCTTGAGGTCGTGAACATGGTGGTTGCCATTGCTGAAGCTTCGACCGGGCGCAAGGTGGAAGTTGCCTATAACCTTGTTGACCCGGAGAGCGCCTTCGATACGGCAGCCTTCCGCCTTCTGTTCCATCAGCTTCTCGGAATAGTGCTCGCGCTCACACTGTTCGACATTTTCCCCGGTACCAAAGGCCCAGCCAGCCCGAGCATACGCCTCCCTAACCTCCTCGCAAGTGTTGCAGCAGCCCTTCTTTTGCGCATTGGGTGGAGCGTCGGCGCCGTAGCAACCGCCACAGTATTCGGGGTCGAGATGGATAGCTACTTCATTCTCATTACGGCTGCGGTAAAGTTGTAAGCCCACGTTCAGCGTGGATGACTTCAGGATTAAATTCAAGAGATCGTGAACTCACAGCGCCTTGACATCGATCACGCCGCCGCCCTCAGTGGCGGATCGCAGACGGACTTTATTAATACCTTGCATGATGCCATGCTGCTGTTCACCAGAGACATCCATCACGTCGAGGGTGAGAAGCTCACACGGGACCCTAGGGAAGGTTACGTTTAGATGGATTTCCATGCGCTCGCCTAATTGGTACGGGAAGTTAGTCTATAATATTCCAAGGAGTATCGCCGATAGTTGCTTACCTCTTCCCTTGTCAACAATCAGCTCCGGTTGGATAACTATCGTGCGGTAGTCCCTCCATTCTCCCCAGGCCAAGTACAAGACGATGATGAGGGATACTATAGTGACAATACCACCAGAGGTTGTCCTAATCCTAGCCTCATCCACCGTTTTCGTGAAGGCATCAAGCCTTGTAAACCGCGATTTCGGCGCCATTGTGAGGGAGCGAAAGAGGGCGGGGGCGTTTAACCACCCTCCAGGGTCGGAGCTGGGAAGATCGGGAAGATGCTTTTGGCGAGCTCCAGTGCAACAAAACGAACAGATAGGAGTACAATCGGGATGTAACGAACTGGTCAAAGCCAATACTACGGGATTGGCATTGAAGGATGTCCCCAGTCGCAGGCGGTGTTTCGCATGAATGGAGATGAGAGTTGTTGGTTGAGGTCGGGACCGCAAGGGAATTTGTGGACAGAATTCACTTTGGACACTTTGGCAGGTAAGGCTGGACCTGGGCCTTGCGTCAGCTCGGCGGGTGGCTCAGTCTGGCCCGGTGCCCCTGTAAACTAGTCTCGAGGTACTTGGTACGAAGTACATCTTGGTTCCTGGGTGATTGAGTCAACGAAACTGCCTTGTACTTCGTACTTCGTACCTCGTGGTGCAATTGACTCTAGATGCAATGATTGGACGCTCGGAAAATCCTCGCTTGATTCCAGCTCCCAGATGAATCGAATGAATCTAATAAGCTCCAAGGCTGGCAGGGAAAAATGAAGAAGGAAGGTTTCTCCACTCTCATTGGTCATCCACATCAGTTTTGACATGGAACTTCTCACCATACGAATCCCAAGGCTGACCAGTTCACTCTCCAATTCCATCCCCAAACACCCACTTGAAGATCCTCAGTGAATTTTCTTCCAAGAACAACAACAACATCATTAGAGTGCTTTATCAAAAGATCAATATTGGAGCCACTGGAGGTCATACATTGATCACAGTACATTCTTTTATTCTCTTACATCCTTGCGTTCACCTTTTCGTGCTGTGTACCTTTTCACTGAGCAGCGAGATACTCTCCACCGACCATGTCCACTAAACCGCCCTCTCGTGTTGTCTTCGTCGGAAATATTCCATATGGTACAACCACCTTTCTTGATGACCTACAGAGCGTGGAAATTATGCTAATTTTGCCCAGATCTCTCTGAGGAACAGATCATTGAGATCTTCAGCAGTGCAGGAAAGGTGCTTAACTTTCGCCTTGTCTACGACCGGGAAACAGGACGACCTAAGGGCTTTGGATTCGCCGAGTACCCCGACGCAGGTATGGGGCATCGCAATCTATTTACCTCCTGTTTTATGTTGTATCTCAAACTATCCTCTCTAACCATGCATTCCTTATCTTAGACTCTGCATCCTCCGCTGTTCGTAACCTCCACAACTTCGAGATCAAGGGTCGGCGACTGAGGGTAGACTTCTCCAACGAAGGAGGAGCTGACGATGAAGACGGCGAGAACGTATGTGCATGTGGATTAGATCCCTAGGATTTCAGGAAGTGGACTTGCCTAACTCGCTTACCCTGAACCAGCCATCTGGATTTCCTGCCAGCAGCGCTTATCAATCGAACGGCATGGGAGGTCTCGCGCCTCAATCCCAGGGCGCCTCTCTCCCACCCCTGCCCGCTGGAAAAGACCTACCGCCCGGTGTCACATGTACCGATGCGATTTCGAGAACACTCAACACACTTCCTCCCGCGCAACTTCTCGACATTCTCACACAGATGAAAGTCTTAGCGACGACCGAACCCAATCGAGCGACAGAGCTCCTTCAGCAAGCTCCTCAGTTGTCGTATGCCGTGTTCCAAGCTCTCCTCCTCATGAATTTAGTCTCCCCAGAGGCCATCTCCTCCGTCATCGATGCGGGAGGAGCGCCTCCTGTGCCCCCGCAACAGGCACCTCCCATTGGTTATCCTCATCCTCAACAGCCAGTCGCCGGCTACCCAGGTGTTACTGGCCCCATCGCAACGAATACTCCCCCGACAGCGGCTGCTCCGTATGCCCCACCGCCAGCCGTCGCACAGCCCACCTATGGGGCGCCGGCGCCTGCCGCTCCCGCTCCCGCCCAAGACCCAGATGCTCTGATGCGTGCGGTTATGGACCTCCCACAAGCTACTATCGACGCCTTACCCGAGGCCGAACGAGCGCAAATTCTTGCCCTGCGAGCAGGTTTCATGTCGCAGCGCCGTTAGAAGAGAGGTAGTCGTACTTAGTATCCGGCGAGGAAGTGAAATAATGGCGCCGGCGTTATATCAGTGAGGGGAAGGCCAATAGTGAAGACTCAGTTTGGTGTGTGGATGGAAAAATTACCAAGATACCCAGGTTAGAAACGAATTTCGGAATGGCACATGTAACGGTTCCCAGCACTTACCTAGCCCGGTGCCAGTGCGTGACCTCCGCAGCAGCTCACTTCTCAGACATCCGGTCAAGGGGATGCCTACAAGTCTAATGTCACTCTCCCCAATCCTAAGGAACATGTCGTGTGGCCGGAGATTCACCAGAAAGCCGCCCACCACCAGGTCGCTCGTTCCTTCCCACATCCCACCACAAAACCCACCCCTCCGCTCCTTCCCCAACTTCACGAGGCCTCAAAAAACCTGCTTATGTGCTATGTATCATAATAATCTCCCAGTTTATCACCAGCAGCCGATGGCCCGATGGTCAGACGACGCAGTCAAGGAAGCGAAGGGGAGGAGGAACCGAGTTCGAGCCCTGACGAGGGCAAAAAATTCTGGGGCCGAATCTTCCTAGCGACCGCGGGTGCCCAGGGATCGAGTAAACAAATTCCTGTGTTAAAGAAGATCCCCATCCCGTAGGGTGATTCCAGGGTGGTTCTGCAGGCGCGCAAGTACCCGACGGGGTAACGAGGGCGACGAGGTATTTTTTTATTCTTTTTTTTTATTGATTTAATTTTTTTTTTTATCTTTTGTTGAGGCCTTGGCTTGAAGTCGGAATTCGACGATAATCAAATCCTATATAGCCTGCAGTTTTCAGTTTAATATATATGAAATCAATTGACCTGTACTCTAGTAGCGGCTCCCTCTCTTACCTGTCTACAGGCATCCTTATTCCTATTAGGTATAGTACTGTACATTTCGCATGCACCATGATGGACGGAGGAGACGTCACGAGATGGTATTGATTTTATAATATTTATCATGAAGACCTCTACAGCGTACTATGGGCATGTGTTATAGCTGTCAAGGAGAGCCGGGTTTATCGGGATGGATTTGGAGGTGAAGATATGTCCCGAGAGGACAAGGGGATCTTTCTCCCGAACTAGAAAGCGAGGAAGTGGAAAGCATCGGTGTTGATGAGACCTTGGACGGGTTTATCTTGTTCGAGGGCGGATTCTTTTCATATCGGCGAGAGGTTCGTGACGGTTGGTTATTACCCTGTTGATAAAAGTTGGAGCTTCGTCAGAGAATAGAAGAGAGAAGAAGATATCAACCATTGGTACTCTCATTTCCAAAAGAAGGCGATATCCGCAGGTTTGGATGTTGATCAATGGAGTGTGCCTCTCAATTCCTTGTGAATTCTGATCTCGATACTCAAGCCCCGTACCCCTCTGGCTCTCAGTTCCTCTCCCGCTCAACTCTATGCATCATTCCTCTTGCTTCGATATTTCGATAAGGATTTCCACCATGAATTCTCTCTTCTCCACTAAGGTAGCGCCAAGACTAATGTTACAGTCCACATCTGCAGGCACCCACAATCTGGATCCATGTCATTCGCGGAGAGAATCACCAACGACGCAAACCCCCAAGAACTCTGCGGGGTCATTGGCGCTACACTTATAATCATTGACAGCAAAAGCTTGCCTGGAGATGTGAAGTCTAGAGAAGAGCTTGATAGGTTTCCATCAGCACCCCGGGGGTGGGTGTGGAGTAGGAAGAGGATTCTATGCATACCTCTGTCACACGTTGAGGCGCTCCGATTGAACTCCTTTGAGGGAACCACAAGAGCCCATGTGAGATCCACGCCATATTCGTGGAACTCCCAGCGGACTGGAAGCTATTTACCCCTTGTCACAGAGCCAATCCATTCTCGCAGCCTCTAATGGAGCACTAGGCTGGCCATGTGATGAACTTAACGAATTGTAGTAGCGGACCATCGACGCCGATGCTCGGATGAAGTAGTCCTCTAACCATGCAATATTTGATATCTCGAGAGGTCTCACGGGTCGTGGCTATGTATAGGGAAACAGCTTCTAGCTTCCTTAACTACCTACCCGATTGGAGCGCGGAAAGAAGCGTTCTCTGGCAGCTCCATTGACACTTTTTATAGCCTTGGTAAGTCCTGCCGAGGCCACGCTGCCATTCGATCCCATTAATCCTACATTTCATCATTTCGGCAGCTCAAAATAGAGAGGGAGTTCCCAAGCGGAGAACAAATCCCGGGCCTGGAACCGCATCATGGGAACAACTTGGGCACCGACAGAGCCTGATTTTTAAGACCAGTCAAACATCATCAGGAGGCCAATCTTGTGAAAATTGCATTCTGCAGATTCGTCACCCAAGACTTCAGTGTGTTTCTCGAAAGCGTCCCAAATATTGGGGCACAGCGAACTCAATATCGCTATTTTGAGTCTAGCGTAAGACCAGCAGAATCTTGTCGCCCTCGTTGGAACTAGTTCGCCTTGACGTCATCAAACTGCCTGTTGCTAGAGGAATGAGATATTCCGGTTCTCAGGATCCCCTTCCAGTCGAGGGGGAAAAAAGAAAAGAAAAAAGAGCATGCCGATCGGACGCATAGGACGACAGCGGAAGCCTTCAATATAACAGACGTTACCCCTGCACCACTTGGCGCCACGCAGCTGTACATCCGCATCGCCTGCAGTTCCGGGCCGTTTCCGACTGGTTCTTGAGGAATCCCGAATATCGGAGCTTTTCCGTGGCTTTATGCGGGCTCTCCAAGACCGCTTGGTCTTACTCTTCTAGGAAGCCCCTCGCGGCCTGGTCTAGAGCTGGAGTTCCTGTTAGACTGCCATCGCGAGTGTTGCTTCGTCTGGTGCAGTCTGGTGTCCTTGGATCGGCTTATCTCTGTATGACGAGAGCGAACACGAGACCTCAAATGCAAAGAATATCATTCAAATATATACGTCTCTGGTCCAGTGCCCAGTTCGTCCCAAACGCGCCGATATTCACCTAAGGTCTCTCTCCTCTTAAAACCCAAGACGATCACGGATCATGAGTATATTAGAAATCGGTTGATTGCCCTACTACCTGTGCTAGCCTTCCTCTCACCAGGGACCATCGTGTTCACTAGTCATGATGTTGGATCACTCTGCGAGTTGCGATGACCCAGTACCGGCGTCAAACAAACGCGCTCCCCAGGAAGCCTCGTTGCCTGACACACTTGTTTCCCCCTTCATTCCTCATCAGCAACCCATTACAATCACACTAGACGGTCCAGCCATCGCAGGCCTGGCGTTCAGTTCCATCCTCGTGGTTCACTTTGTGCAGCCATTATATTCAGAGGTTCTAATTGTGGTTGCCGCCCTGGTCCTCCTCATTTACCATGACTACCGTAACTACCTCAACCTCGGACCTGGCGGCACACCATCCACATTTAGGGGGTATCTCAAAGTGAGCTGGTTTCGTCTCTGGGCGCTTCGGGACTCGTTCACTCCACCACCCACCACTTCGGTCATTACTCCTTCGAGCGGCATCTTAAAGAAACATCCACTTCCCTATCGGGCTGGCCCTAGACCGGTAGTTGCCGGGGTTATTCCCCAGCGGCAGCTTGATCAACGAGGCCCCGACGAAACCTACTTGAGCTTGCGGCAGACCATCGAGACTGTCGCTGCGGCATATCCCATGAAACTTGCAGCTGATACATCATGTTTTGAGAAGCACAGTGTCGGTCTGTTCGCAAGGCATCCCATTAATGAAACCTGCCAAGGAGAGATTCTTCACATCCATCCCTCGGATCGGTCGATGCATATGAACTTGCATCCGGAAGATATCAAAATGGTGCTTGAAAAGGGGTGGGGCCAGAGACACCCTCTTGCTAAAAAGGCGTGGTTTGGCCGTCTTCCTGTCCCAGAGACTTTTACTCTCATATATGCTCCTCGTGGTATGACCCAACTTTCCTAGCTAGCTTGGTCTTGACGGACAGTGCTATGATACTAACGTATAGATGCAGATGAGGGTGAGCTGCAAATTGCTTGCCGCATTATCGAGGCCGCTGTGTGGTTTGTGATGACGGAAGACCTTCGAGTCGACGTTGCCTAAGAGGGAAAATGGCATCTAGAGGATATAACTGCCCCCCAAAAAGTAGAGGATAATATCTTAGAGAGAATCCCATATACAGCGCAAAATGAATAGAAGAAGCAAACGTGCATTTATACACGGAAAGATGGCAGGCTTCTACCAAGCAATGAAAGCGAAAACGGCATCCTTATTCGTCGTCGTGGTCTTGATTCTTTGAGGACTGTTTGAATCGCTCCTTGCCGAACGAGAGCCGGGCTTCCACCACTCGACCATCAAAGTTTCGGCCGCTCATTAGCTCGACGCAAGCTTCGGCTGCTTCGGGGCTCCTAAACTTCACTGAAACGTAGCCTTCGGGCTCCAGGTCGTAGAGAATGACATTGGTAACGTCGCCCAGCTTCTCGCATTCCTCGCGGATGTCCTCCTTGATCTCGAGTAGAGCTACGGGGTCTTCGTCGAGCTCCTGGAGGGTAAACATGTGTTTGAGAATGACCACTTTTGATTTGCGGTCAGTGCTCTCTTCGCCAGGGTAGGGCAAATCATCATCCCAGTCAGCCAACTTGGCGTCCAGTTTTTGTGTCTTCCGAATGATTTTTTGTCTGTCTCTTTCGCTCTTTTGGGGTTTATGGCCTTCTTGCCCTCCTGCTTTGTTTGGGTCCTGATCGTAATTGGTCTTCTTATAGCTCGAGTCGGCTGGTTGAACTCGGATTTTGCCTTCGGACAATCCTGAGCTCGTATACCTGAAATCAGTGTCATCGAGAAGCATAATAGCCATCTCAACAGATTGGGGCTTAAAGAAGACTACGAGCGCATCGCCTTTGAAATTTCCTTGCTCGTCGGTGTACATCTTGATCCTGGGCTTGCCACTGTCGATTTCTTCGGCAATCACACCGCCTTTTTTGGAAAAGAGGTCGTATACTTCATCGACGGTCGCGTCGAACGGAAGACCCGTAACATAGACGGCAGTGTTTTGCCTGGGCGCCGGAGGGGCTTTGGCCTTCTTATTCGGGCGTTGCTTTCTACTCTGGCTTGTGTCCTGTTACCCAGAAGCACATGGCTCCGTTAGTTTCCCATTTTGTTTGGTCTCGCCTCGCCATCAAGATCTGTGTGTCTGTCTCCATTCCTCCTACGTGGAACATCGGGATTCACGCTCGGCGGGCGAAAAGAGGGTCGTTCGGATCGGCACAGCTGCTCTAGGCTGGCGGGCGCAGCTTACCTCGTCATCGTATGATGGGCCAGACTTCCTCTTCTTGGATTGAGCATCGAGATCGTAGGCACCGCCATCACCAGTTGTAGGGAGAATATCGCCATCTTCATCGTCGTAGTCTATTGGAACCCATATCCTCTGCACTTCATTAAATTCGTACTCGGATCCGTCGTCGTGGACAGCAATGTAGGTTTTGCTTTGAAGGGAGAAGGAGATTCGCTCGTCTGCCCCGAATTCCTCCACATTGGTGGGGAAGGAGGCGACTGCATCAGAGGCCATTGTTATAGTATTCACTCTTTGTAGGAGGATTCTGAGTGTAAAGCGTCTAGGTAGTTGCAATTGTGTGCTCGGGGTCGAGAGCACGGGCTTGTGAATTGAAGAATAGTATTCTCTGTTGAGGTTTGGTTGCAAGGCAATAAAGAGAGAGCTTGAGGTTGATCCCTGATGTGGGGCGGTCAGCTTTGGAAGGAACAAAGCTCACACTAAACCAGTGCACGAAGCACTGTGCAAGATGAGGCCCCGGGTGCCCAGGAATACAATTAGTTCAAAAAAGTATGAGGGAGGACCAACGGAGTGTGTAGGTCGCAATTTGTATCATTATTTCATAGTCCTGGGCTTTGACTAGTAGCTAGCTCTTCTCCCCCTTCTGTGTATTGACAGGTTGCCAGGAGCGGACGAGGGGCTTTTGGTTTTCTTCTCATCATCTACTTTTCTTCAACTGTCTTCTTCACCCCCTCAACAAAGGCCTTGATGGCATCGTCTCCTCCCATAGGCATACCCCCTCCCCGAATATAACCACCGTTTGCTACATTGATGCCGAGGGCATCCGCAATACCGGGCAGACCACCGTCCTTGAGTGCCAAGGACAAACTTGCGAGCGACTGGTGAAATTGGGGGCTGCGGAGAACCTTATTGAGAAGAGCCTTCTTATCCCCGAGGGTCAGCGACGCACGCGCTGCCGCCAAGTCATCCGGGGAAGGCTCAGCTACCGAAGCAGCTGTTCCGGAGCCAGCTGCTAGCATGATAACGGCGGGGGGCAGGAAGCTCAAGAGACTGTCGATGTAATCTTCCGCTGCCGATTCAATCACAGGTAAGGTCGCCTCCTTGGGAAGGAGATGGGTTAAGTAAGGGTATGCGTCTTTCTCTTCTTGCTGGCCAAGCCCAGGCGCTCCGGACAGGGAGCTCAAGAGGTTCCTTACGGCGGCAGATGCATCTTCGGTTGAGTATGAGGCGGCTCTGAGATATCAGTCATGTTAGCGCTGTCAGAGTAGCATGCGCATTCAAGAGTCAGACAGGAACTAGCGTGACAAGCATGAGCAACTGTCCACCATACTTGACAAAGAATTTTAAGTCTAGAAGTACATGGCGGGGCCACCTGCCCCGTTTCTTTATGCCTTTTTTTTAAAAAAAAAACAATTGGAACACCCGGGGAGAGATGGAGCCCCGCCCGTGTCTAGGTATGGTAGGTTAAAGCATCATGGCATTGCTTCAAGGAATCACCTACGCTCTCGCGCCATCAGCACCGCCCTCCCGAGCGCTTTGGCCTTCTTCTCGGACATCCCCCCCTGTGGCATCGGGTCCAGCACCACCGCCTCCTCCCCGGCTGTGATCGTGGCGACCTCGGGTTCCTTCGACATCCTCCATGGTTTCATCTTCATCATCGTCGCGGTCATCGGTATTGATGACGGAGGCTAGCTCCTGGGAAATATCGACATCCTCGCCTTGTAGAAGAGCATCAACGATCTCGCCAATCTTACGATCGCGGGGGCTTAGCCAACTGGGGTCGCCATTCCGGGCCTGGGGCTTGGACTGGAGCCAGAAGAGATGTCGCTGGGAGGAGGAGGAGAATTTGAGGACGAAAATGCGGCCATTCGTTTTTGCGCCGGCGTTCTCATTCGTGTAGGGGACAAAATGACCGTCGGTTGGGACCATCACGAGGTCTAGTTCGGGGTCGTCGAGCGGTGCGCTGCGCTCCCTCCAACAGAAGTGGACGAGCTCTGGTGGTGTGTTAGCCACAACCCTAGCCACGACTGAGGGTGAGGATTATCGTTGAGGAGAATTTACCATCTTCGAGAAAGAGATAGATGTAGCCTGGGGTCTGCCTTGGCTTTACTTTGTATGGCTGCGCCGTTGATTGCTACGTAGAGAGCTATATTAGTACCGATGGGAGTATCCATGAGATGGCTCAAATCGTGAGACCCTTACGTCAACGTCACAGATGCCAGCCTTAAACGTGATGATCGGAGCTATAGACATGGCTCGGTCGAGGTTGTAGAAAGACTGTATTTGGTGATACGAGATTCAGATAGAAAGAATGGTGATGGGTTTGGGAGAGCTAGTAAAGGTCTGGGTCTGGGGAAGGCTGAAGCTGGGGATCGATGGTTTGCAGGAAATGAGAGCAAGAGCTCAAAGGTTCAGGTGTGTGCTTGCTGCGAGTTACGAGGTACTTTCGTGCATCAAGGCGATGGGCAACATTGGGCAGGCAGCTGGAAGGCTGTCGTGTCAGCTTAGCCCAATCACCTGCAAGGAATACAGGCCCGCCGGAGATTGCTGGCTCATACAAGTTTCATGACGGGCCGTCAAGAATTTTCATTGGTTATTTTCCCCATATCTGCGCTGCAGGTGAGAGCAAGTGGGGGCAAGCTTCCGCTAAGTCCCTTCCTTGCAGGCAGGCGGACCCTGCTGTCCTTGTTACCTAGTCGACTCATCATAAGTCCCAATTCTCCTGACCCTCCCTCCCCACTCTTGTTTTATTAAGAAAAAATTCGTTACCATGACCACAACCCCGCCACCTTTTTGGGCGCCTTCAAAAACCCAAACACCTCCCCTCCTCAATCCAATTCCTGCCGTCTTCATCCCCCATTTCCCAACCATACCAATCTTCTCATCCTAAGAGTCTCAACTTACCCTTACGAGATCTTCTACAATCCTTCAAAATGGGCTTCACCGACCTTCTTTCTGATGCTGGTCTCTCCAGTGCGTCTAGACTCCTGTCCTAGTTTCACAGTTGAGGCACCCAAGCTTGTCTAACTTGCCTCAGTGCTCAACAGCTGGGTGACGACTCGCTCCTACATCGTTGGGTAAGTTCCGAGTCTGATTTTCGTAGCCGTTTCAATATTCCCTGTCCTTTGGCTTCACTGGAGCCGCCTGCCGTTTCCTTGCTTCAATTTTCCCCCCCTTTCTTTTTCGTCTTTGGGTTTTATGATGAGATCAATTGGTCCGTGTTTCTGAGGCAGCCTCAAGACCTGCTACTTGAACGAAACAACAAAGCACAAAGTGCAACTCTGATCCCAATTCTTCCCGGCAAAATTTCTGGAGACATATTTTCCCTGATGCAGGACTTTACCTTGTTGTTGTTTCTTGAATTGAGTTGTTTACTCGCGACGACAAAATGTGAATCCTCCCTGCTAACGAGGGGAATCCAGAGATGCTCCCTCCCAGGCTGATGTTGCCTGCTACAAGGCCATCCAGACCGCGCCTGATGCCGAGAAGTACGCCCACGCCGCCAGGTGGTACAAGCACATCGCCTCGTACGAGAGCGAGTTCTCGACCCTCCCCGGTGATGCCTCCAAGGCTTACAGCACCTACGGCCCCGAGGCCACCGAGGTTGCGGTGAACCCTGCCAAGGCCGCCGAGGCTGAGGAGGAGGATGATGTCGACCTCTTCGGCAGCGACGATGAGGAAGAGGATGCTGAGGCCGCCAAGATCCGAGAGGAGCGTCTTGCTGAGTACAGGAAGAAGAAGGAGGCCAAGCCCAAGCTCGCCGCCAAGTCGATCGTCACTATCGACGTCAAGCCCTGGGGTACGTTGAAGCCAACGATACGAACCATTCCTGGGCCTTTATTTTCATATTCAATTGAAATGGTACTAACGAATTTTCAGATGACGAGACCGACATGGTTGCTCTCGAGGCCGCCGTCCGTTCCATCGAGCAGGAAGGTCTCGTCTGGGGTGGATCCAAGCTCGTTCCTCTCGGCTTTGGTATCAAGAAGCTCCAGATCAACGTCGTCATCGAGGACGACAAGGTCAGCGTTGATGACCTTCAGGAAACGATTGCCGAGTTCGAGGACTACGTGCAGTCCACCGATGTTGTAAGTCGAAGAAGAGGCCAACCGCTTTGCGACAGTCTTCTAACATGATTTCTTTGATAGGCTGCCATGCAAAAGCTCTAAAAGGTGCGCGACGTTTTACGACTTGGTTTCATGATTGTAGGGAAAATGAGGTATGGTGTCGGCCGGGATTCTTTTTTTACTCTTTACGTTCTATGAAGATCCTTACAAAATGAACGTTATGGGATCGAGAGGTACTGATCTCGGGGATACTGTCCATGTATAGAGATGAGATGATGAAAACAATACGGAGCCAGACGTGCCGTCACGCATTTTTGAAGACTTTTAATTGTCGTAGGCATAAGTTGCGTAGGCGTAATTTGCATCAGGCCAAGTAATAGCTGATTTGTCTTCACGTTCGTGTTCTGGGACACATGCTTATTCCCAAATTTCACTGGTCTCTGGAGGACGGTTGGAAGTTTTGAATCATGACCCTGCGTTGATGTGGGAAAATCCCAACAGCAAATGCTGTCTTGGACATTAGACAAATTTTGTCATAGTGGGGCCAAAGCTGAGATCGGATGGCGGGGTAAGTTAGGAAGTACCTCATAGTTTACAATTTACATTCGTCAATCAAATCAATTGATTCGAACGCGCTGACCGCGACCGCGGCGAATCAAACTCCAAAAAAATCCCCAGAGTCGTCTTGCTTTCGTGACAACAATTTCCCAAGTCTTTTCCCGTGCTTTCTCGATCGTCAAAACAATAGCCTGCAGTTCGTGGTGTGGGCTCGAACATCATGTACGGAGACCAAGGAAACAAACTGGTAAATCTGAGGAGCTTGATGAACAGGCGTATCCCCAATCTAGAAACCTAGAGTCTTTCGAGCTAATGACAGTCCTTGGTTGCATGTTAGGTCCTTCACGCGAAGCGAACGCAAAACCTCGCGCATCTTCCCCCGTACCAAACCGAACTTGTCCGTGCCGTGACGCGCGAAATACGAGACCTCGACGAAGATGTCGCGGCTATTATGGAACCGTTTCAGGGGTCGTTTGTCCCCGGCGAGAATCCGGCAACGGCCTGCACGCTATTGGTGAACTATATGGCTATGAGAAGAAATAAGCGGTGCCTGCTGGCGTATCACCGGACGAGGACAGACAAGTTGGAGGAGCTCGTGTGGAAGGGCTACGACGTCGTGGACCTCTCCGGACAGCAGGTGAGAGATAAACAAGGAGCCGCAGGAGGGAGCGGGAGCGGAGGTGCAGGTACTGCTGGAGGCGATGCGAGCAAGAGCAGTCTGAGTCCGCCGGAGGAGGAATATGTGAGGGAGTACGGGGATCTGCTGGCGGCATATAAGGGCCAATGGACAGACATTGACCTTACGGGAAGCTTGGAGCCACCGAGGGACTTGTTCGTGGATGTGAGGGTGTTAAAGGACGCCGGAACAATAGAAACGGAGTATGGGTAAGTGCCACACCTGGGGAATTCGTCATATCTACAGAACGATCGCCCTCTACAATTTCGAGACGTAGACTGCGTTGCTAATGCGTTTGACCCTCTCTAGACCGATTACCCTGACGAAGAACAGCCAGCTGAATGTGCGGCATGGCGACGTTGAGCGGTTGATTGCGCAAGGATACTTGCAGAAACTTGGATGAGCGGAGCAGGATGAGAACCGCCTCGAAGGATTGAACTTCAAAAAACTCCCCCATCGCTTCCTATCCGGCCCTCGATGCACGAACTCACGCCAGCGGAGCTACGGGCCCGGGCTTATCACAGAGCCGCACTCCAATACAGCCGGAGGAGTACGGAGGCCAGCTCGTGGGGGCATGGGGGGCCAGGTGCGGGGATTCGGAGCACGCCTTAGCTTGCAGAAGCAGCGGGGCGATGATGCGAGGTTGCCTGCATTGGAAGTGACCAGATACCAGCTTTTAAGCGATCCTGGCATTCATTTACGTGTCAAATGTACAAATACAGCGGTACACCACGCTGCAGACAGCATATACGAATAGATACAGAGGTCGAGGGATGCCATTGGAATATAGAGTTGGCTGTCCTGGCCAGTAATCTCCTTGTGCTACCCGAGCCTTCTTCCGAAACCGCCGGACCGTTGATGGCGATACGCCCCGGGCGGCGAGTGGTCAAGTCGAGTTGAGGCTGTGTTGGGTTTGAAGTTGGCCGTCAACAAAATAAATCTCCTCTCCGGACAAGTCTGATCAACCAGGACTTCAAGAGTGCGATCGAGGGCAGTTTCCGCTCTCCAAATACTGCCCTCATCCAGGCTCTTGCAGTGTAGATAAACCAAAACCAAGGGATCTCCAAACCAGCTACGCGTCCATCCATCAGATGTGCCGGGGAATCTCGATATCAATTGATCATGCAATTGAGTCACAAAAATGGGCAGCTCGAGGCTTAGGCGATGCAACATTGATGAAGCCCGGCATTTTCTCGGACTCGGAGACCACAAAACGCATCAATTGGTATCGACGGGTCAATTCCAATGTATCACTTCGCAATGCTGCAAGCATGACCAAACAATCAGCAGGTTGAGTCGGAGTCGGAGTCAGAGCGGGCCTTATCTATTGATGAATCCACCGTGCATTGCAACATTAATTGATTGCATCCGATAATGTCGATTTGACGGAATAGATTCTGCTAATCGTCATAACCTCACTTCAGTGTTATCTGCGCCCAGAATCAGGTCCAGACTAAGGACAAACGAGCCCAAGCCCCAAGCTCCAGGCCCCATTGTTATAAAGAGCACAGAACATGGAAATCGATCGATCGGATCTTTCCTCGGCTTTCAGTACCAAGTAGTCTACACTATTACAATTACACCTATACGACCAGCTACGAAGTACTTACCGTAAACTTTACTCAAGCGCCGCTATTGATGTAACGATTGAGTGCCAGGCTAGTCTAAATCTAGCTTTCACAAGACTGGAGAACCACATGAATCAGGCTAGTACTTCGTAGCTTCCCAAGTCTTCACCAATTGACATCAATTGACATCGATATCCTTTTGCCAACTTCACCTTGACCTCGTTTATTTCCTATCGACTTCCAAGTTGTTTGCGAATATTCTTCTTGCCCGTCTTCATCACCTGTGCATTTACCCAAGCGTTGCCGTCGACTCCCTGCCCGTTGCCCCTACGAAGTGCGTAGCTTATACGTCAATGTGTTGATCTCCTGTCACTTGACTCAAATATTGTACCTCAACGAACCCTATAGAGCCGATACTATCCATCTCAAGAGGTTGTCCCGAATTTGAGAACCGCTGAGCTAGCACCAATCTTTTTTCTAGAGGGCCGGGGAGTAACGGCGCGAGACGGAAAAATGGCGTCGCCGTTCTCTCAAGGCAGGAGGAGATCCTTCAGCGATGTGAATGACACGCTGCAGGTGCTGCACAGCCGTTTTGCCCGAGCCGGCAGTCCCTCGTCACAAGCGACGACGGCAACGACGACCGGTGTCTCAACGACACAGCAGCACGCCGGTGGCGATGAGCGAGACTTCCCAGCTTCCTTCCACGCTGGTTACTTAGGATATCGGGAGCCTGCTCGGTCCTTTGTCCAGGGCAGGAGCACCGGAGAGGATTATGGTACGTCATTGCGCCGCCAAAAGCGAGAAGCGAGCGGCCGGATCGGGAGTCGCCAAAAATGCCATTACTGACACACAGTTTAACTTGCAGCCCCCATTGACACCACGTACCTCGCGCAGAGCGTGCGTGAGGACACCGCCGAGCTCGCATCCTACGCGCTCTCCGACAGGAAGACTGATCAGGCCTTAGCGCTGACTCTGCAGAGATCGCGCTCGCCAGCAGGGCCCTCCCGTTCACCTTCGTTGGAGGCCGAGCGAGGTAGTCCCCGCGCGAGGGAACGTATCCGAAGATTAAGCTTCACTCAAATAGACCCCGCCTTTCAATCTCCCGAGGCTCGTGGCGCTGCCAGCCCGCAAGATGGGCCGTCTATGTTGACCACCTTATTGAGGGGTTCGCCTCATGAGCCTCACGTGCCTGACCAGTGGCATGATGACTCTCGCCCTAGCCGCCCCGAAGTTGACGAGGACAGCCATGGCTTCGAATCCGATGAAGGTGACGAAGCCGAGGACCTTATGGCTGATGAGTGGGATGCGAGTAATGGCGCAAGGTTGGTTCGGCATCCATCGCGCTTAGAAACCGTTCCAGAGGTTGATGAGCACTCGCCTCTTCTTAGCCGGGTGAGCTCCAAGCATGGGAGCGTTCTTCGTCGGAGACGCGATGCTGGGGAGGGAAGAGATGTTGAAGCCCAATGGAGCGGGCGCCGGCTGAGGCTCCTCAAAGGAGGCAGACAGCTTGGACATCGCCTTGCTTCTCGGCTGTCGAAATATTCAGACATCGCGCTCCATCCTAGGAGATGGGATCCTACCGCTATCTGGCAGGCCACCGTGGTGAGGCCTGCGTCCTACTTGCCCGCCGTTCTTGTGGGACTTCTCCTCAACATCTTAGATGCTCTATCGTACGGTGAGTTTCCTAGCGGCCTCGCTGCAAGTAACCATGTTGCGCTAATCTTGGTGTGGTATAGGCATGATTTTGTTTCCATTAGCAAGTCCTATTTTCTCCCATCTTGGATCGGCAGGCATCTCTATCTTTTACGTTAGCACAATCATCTCGCAATTGATCTTTTCTGGCGGCAGCATCTTCAAGGGCGGTGTCGGATCTGAGCTGGTATGACCGCCTACCTCCCTCCATCCTTTTACGTAGGGCTTCGACACTTACTTTATTCCCAGATCGAAGTGGTTCCGTTCTTTCACAACATGGCGGAGACCATCACATTGAGGGTTGGAAAGGAAAATCCCGATGCAGTCATTGCTACAACGATCGTATCCTACGCCGCGAGTTCCATGTTGACGGGCATCGTGTTCTATCTCATGGGCAAATTCAAATTCGGCTACATGGTTGGCTTCATACCAAGGCACATCCTCATCGGCTGCATCGGAGGGGTCGGGTTTTTCTTAGTCGTTACGGGCTTTGAGGTCTCGTCCCGTCTAGAAGGCAGCATCGAGTATAACCTGGAAACCTTGAAACGCCTCACGCAGCCCGAGACCCTCCCTCTCTGGATCATCCCCTTGGTACTCGCCGTCGTCTTGTTTTACGGCCAGTCCCGAGCTGTGTCCAAGTACTTCCTCCCGTTCTACATCATCGCTATTCCTGTATTGTTTTACCTGTGCATTACAGTCCTTGACGGCGTGAAACTTGACGATCTTCGGGACGCTGGTTGGATATTCGAGGGACCTCCACCTGGAGAACCGTGGTGGTACTTTTACACCCTCTATAGTGAGTTTATGTCAAGTCTCTCGATCTCAAATTCGTCTAACACATGTACTAGAGTTCAACTTGGTCCATTGGGGCGCTGTTGTACAGACTATTCCAGCCATGTTTGCGCTTACCTTCTTCGGCGTCTTGCACGTCCCCATCAACGTCCCTGCCTTGTCTCTCAATACTGGAGAAGATCATGCCGATCTAGATCGAGAACTTCGGTTGCATGGCTACTCGAACTTCCTCTCGGGCTGTGCTGGCAGCATTCAAAACTACCTTGTTTATGCCAACACCATGTTTTTCATGCGATCGGGAGGAGACGCGCGACTAGCTGGAGTCATGCTCGCAGGCTTCACGTTTCTAGTCATGACTGTGGGGCCTTCAACGATACATTACATCCCTGTTATGATGGTTGGCACGCTCATTTTCGATCTCGGCTTCGAGCTTCTTTTCGAGGCAGTGTGGCTGCCCCGGAAGAAACTCAAGGCCGGAGAATATCTCACGGTATGGAGTCTCTACGTTTCCTTCTCTAACTTCGAGTTTTCGGCCAAAATTCTTTTCAGGCATGGGTGGCTGACGTTCTTCTAGGTTATTGCCATTGTTCTCATCATGGGCATGCATGATTTTGTTGTGGGTATTGGGGTGGGCATCTTGCTGGCCTTTGTAACCCTTGTCGTACAGACCGCAGGGATCCCGGCGGTCAGGGGTGCCTACTCGGGTGAGGTTGTTACCTCTACGGTCAGGCGCAACCCGTCGCAGAGCCACTATCTAAAAGATGCCGGACGTCAGGTTTTCATCGTCAAGCTCACGGGATATCTTTTCTTCGGCACGATTGTCAGTGTGGAAGAGAAGGTCAGAAATCTCATTGATGACAGGACGTTCTCGGAGCGACCTATTCGGTTCCTTGTTATTGACCTATGGCATGTCGCGGGACTGGACTACTCAGCCGGCGAGGCGTTTAACAGGATCAGCCGCATCCTCGACAAGAAGGGAGTTGTCCTTATATTGAGTGGAGTAGAAGGCGAGAGCAAGCTGGGCCGGAACCTCAGAGCGGTTGGAGTAGGTCGAGACGGGATCGAGGTGGTGATGCTTCCAGACCTCAACTCGGCCCTCGAGAGCTGCGAGAATGAGTTGCTGAAGACGTACTACGCCAGCCAGGAAGCCCGTAGGGGCACAGCACCGCGTCGCGGGCCGTCTGCGAACCTCGAGGTACCGGTTGCGTCTCCCCCGGAAGCGGTGACGTCTCTGATGACGGGGCCAGCCCTGTCTGCTTCGCCTCGCGGCGCACTTCTTCGCGAGGCGGCGCATAAAGCACTCGAGGAGGCTGACATGGCGGGACCGGCGAAGTGGCAAGGATTCAAGGAGCCCCTCCGGCTGATGCTACAGATATTCCAGGGACTAAGCGAGAAGAACGAAGACTTTTGGTTCCGAGCCACGCCGTACTTTGTCAAGCTAGAGTACCCACCGGGGACGGTGCTCTTCAAGCGCGACGAACCTGCGCGCGGGTTCTATCTCGTGGAGAGAGGAATATTGAGGGCCGAATACCACTTGCCGCAAGGGTGGCTCTGCGAGAGCATCGTGGCCGGGGCAACATGCGGTGACCTACCTTTCTTCTCGGAAACGAGACGCACGGCAACAGTGACGGTGGAGAGAGCGAGTACGCTATGGTACATGGATGCTGAGAGGTGGGGGAAGATGCAGAAAGAGGAGCCGGATGTGGCGTGGGAGCTTCAACGCATGGCTCTGAAGCTCACCAGTCAGCATATGACTCTCGTGACATCTTACATCTTAACCATGGCTGGATAAAACTGGAGCCGATGGCGCGTGTATCGGCCGGTTCCTCTCCATGTCTCCGACCAATCTGACAGACAACCTGTCAACCTGTCGCCTCTTTACACTAACGCCACAAACTCGGGTTGGACCTTTTGTTTCATCTTTTATTTCGCTATTTTTGTGTTTTTGTAGATATACATTGGACATAGAAAGAACATGGAAGCAATGATTTGGCGTATATGGTTGCCGGGCGCAGGTGGGGAGTTCCTTTTAGTCTGGGATTTGTCTTTTGGCTACGGGTCGGATAGCTTTCGGTCTATGTTTCATGTTGGCAAGCTATAAGCAGTCGTATGGCGGACGAGGCCGATGGACGACTCGACTCGCGATCTATACGGTCCAGTCGGTGGTGGAGAGGAATTAGGTTGACGCTAGAACCCTTCAGTGGGGGCAGGCGCCGAGATAGTCTCCATCTCGATGTGATCAATGTAGAGTACATTGCATCGGAGTATTCAAGATGTATCGTATCCACACTCGCATGTCTGCCTAGGTCTTCACTTGATGTCGGGAATATCCTCGTCTCGTGGATCTCCCCGTTGCTCTTGCTCCTTCCCCACTCCAGAGGCGCCAGCCTTGTTACATCGCTCGCTAGCTGACGCCTTTTTTCTGGTTGTCAAGTCATAACATGATTTTTCTCACTTTCTTTCTAGAATAATTCGAGATTGTTTTAGCTGTGGGAGATGTTCTAGTAGATCGTCAAATGTAACTGTATCTTGCATGATTTTTCGCCACTTGTGTCATCGCAGGCTAAAAGTGAAAGCCGCGTGCCCTTTTTCTCCGCTGTCCAACTCTGGCGGCACATCTTGAAGAATCTTACGCCGGGACATAAACAATATCGTGGGGGCCCGAGTTTTCTTCCTCTCTCTCTCTTTTTCATCACCACACACGATACGGTACATAGATAAAGCCCCGAGTGATATCCCACTTCTCTCCGAGACGCGCCAGTGAAAGTTTACGCGGGGTGGAAAGAGCCTTTTGCAGGCAGTAGGACTTTTTGTCAAGAAGCCTATAGCGAAAAAGGAAAGAGGAAAAAAAAAAAAAAAAAACGAAAACATGTCACGAAACCTCCGCTCCATCCTAGGCTTCTCCAACCGTGTCAAAAAGTCCCCTGCAAAAGCGAGGTCCAGCAGCACGCGGAGTCCCCGCTCCACACCCACCAAGCGCCGCGCCCAAGATGACCCCGTCAAGGAGACCACAGAAGACGAGGTCCTCGATGACGCGGAGGCAGCGACGGCAGAAGAAGAAGAGGAGGAGTACTACTTCCAAGACCGGCTAGACGACGTGGGCCTCGTGCGCATACTGGCGACGGATCTCCACCTGCGCGATGTCGTCCAGGCGATGCGGTACATCCGCGACAGGATGTGGACGGCCGTACCGGAGCGGGGGGCGGGGATGAACTCGACGAGGATAGCCGAGGTGTTGAATTATCGAATGCGGACGCCGCCGGTCGTCACGGTGGCGCATTTGCAGGCCGTGCTGGCGTCGCCTACGGCTATCGAGCGGGAGGTGGCTGAGCTGGTACACAAGGGTATCGTGAGGAGGGTGGTGGTGAGGGGGAGGAGCGAGGCGTTGATCGAGGTGGGGGATTTGGTTGAGGTGGTGGAGAGGGCGGAGGGGATTGGGGAAGAGACAAAGAGGGGCTATGTGGCGTTTGTGAAAGGGGAGGGTGGGGGGAGCTTGAGTAGGGAGCAGGTTGATGAGTTGGTGAGGGCTGGTTTCCTTACCTCGTCGCCTACGAGGATGCATGGTGTCTCGAGCGGAGGGAACAGTAACAGCAGTGGGCTGCTGGGCACGAGCATGTCCTTGGAACACGTCGCAAAGGCGCCGACGGGGACTCTCGGGGCCGTGGGCGGAGGCGCCGTGCACATAGTTACGGGCAAAGGCATGCCGGCGTCTTCCTCTACCACCATTGCTGCCACGCCATCATCCCTCCGGCACGGCACCGCATCGTCGGCAGAGAACCTGGCCATCTCAGTCCCCGGCCACGGCGCGTTCCTCAAGCTGCACAAAGCGGCGCTGGAACACCTCGTCGCGCTCCTGGAGAAGCGCTCGGCCTTCCGCGAGATGCCCGAATCGTCGCTGCGCGAGGCGTGGGACGGAGGCCTGGCCTCTGCGAAAGGTGCCAAGCGCGCGAGGGGCGAGTGCTCTGGCGTGCTGCCGGGGAGGACGAAGAAGTGGAGAGATTACTGGGGTTTGAGGTTCGAGTGGGTGCTTGAGGAGGCTGTCGGTGCTGGGGTGGTGGAGATCTTTGAGACGGGATGTGTTGGGCGTGGCGTGAGAGTTGTCTAGTGGGAACGAGTTTTTTGTTTTTCTCCTTCTTTTTGTTTCTGGAGGATGATCTCGGGTCGTTACCTGGCATCGCAATGCATGGTGTTTTGGGGAGGACATCACGAAGGACCTCGGTGGCACTTTGTTTTAGGATTCATGATCAACGATGGAGGTTACAAGCTTTTCACTTATTGAAACTTATCAGCGCGATTATCTTGCTCCCGCCTCGGGAGACGGGACAAGAAGCATCTAGAACAATGGAAACGAAGCATGCAATCATGTCATCACTTGATGGATCGATTGATGGATAATGGCCACACCGACCATTTCCATGTCGTGCCCGAGGAGATCATGGGATGCTGCTGTCTTTACACATCTTGATACGCCGAACGAAAAGGCGCCGACTAAGAGATCCCAGGATCTGCCTTACAAATATATTATAGTGGCCATGCCGTGTGAGGCTTCTTACTTGCCTCGTCCTTGTCATGCTCCGTAGGTGCTTCGGAATCAGCGCGCTCGATCCTTTCTCCGTGGGTCCGACGACTTTCCGTGCCGCATGTCTCCACGGTTGTTCCCTGTCGAGGCACCTGGAGGTGTCCGACACCTAAGATTTTCGAAGTAATAGAGCTGCAGGAGTATTGATGCAGCTTGAAATCAATATCGAAAATGCGCATGCTGCAAGTTAAATGAGTTTCTTGCGCTGTTGACGTAGTTTAGCTCCACAAGCAGGCCATGATCCGTCGCAAACCTTAGTCTTGCCAATCACTACCTGAAATGAACTAGCATAGATAGTGTACAGAACCCCTTGTCTTTACCAAGCCAAGATGCAGGACGAAGTAACAATCGTCTTCTGGACTCTGGGGGAGAAAATATTGTCTGCAGCCTTCGTTGTCGTGCTGCGGCGCTATGCTTTTCGTACGGCCTGCTGGCCCACACAAACACAAACACGGCAGGCCTTGCTCAAACCGAGGGAAGCGGATGGATGGTTTTCCGCTGCTGATAGCGTGACATCCAGGTCAATCATATCAGGATACAGGACATTAATACTGGGGAACCTGGTGTTGGGGTTTACCTGCAGGTAATAACGTTCAAATCCAAATCTCTGCAGCGCAATTAGACGCACCTGCATGCCCTGGCACACGTCTAAGGGGACTCCGCAACGCCGAACGTGTGCTTTGGCGATATCCAGTTTTTCTTCTTCTCTTCTGCTCGATAAAACGAACGAATTGGAGAAGAGCCGAGATCACCCGGGGAGAACAGGAAGAGTGATCGATTCTGTTCCCGTATTTGGCGTTTCGTCACAGGCTTCATCGATTGATGTCTCAATAAAATCCTGGCTTCTAAGTTCTGTCTAGTAAACATGAGTACCGAGGTATTAGTTTAGAATACGCCCAGAAACGCCATCGATGAAGGCTGATCCGAGACAGAACACGAGATGCACATCAATATCAACTGAGACAGGCTAGCTGTAGTGAACGTGCATAGTAATAAGTGTACGTGTCAGTCTGCGTTGGCAGCTGGGCCGAAGTGGACAGAAAAAACTGTTGACAAGCGAGAGCAATGGAAACAAACCTTTGCCCATTTCCCGCCCCTTCAGATGAGTGCCATCTGATGACACCCATCTCATGTGGCGGAACGAGTACAGTAGCGAGATTGATTTGATTCTCCAAACCTTGGTTGAACTACTAAGCCACCAGTAAAGAAGTTTGGAAGAGAGGCCCATTTGGCATTTGGGCGTTCCTCCAGAGACCTGTTAGATTCCAACAGGCCTTCTAAACAGGTTGTATGGTCAAGACGGTGACATTGGTGTGTCGATTGAACCAAACCTAGAGATTCAAGTAGTACAAGCTGAGCCGCGAGCCGCACCTTCATGAGTCCTCAGTATAGAACACTCATGAAGGCAAGGGAGAACCTGGGTATGTGCCGCCCGTTTTAAACGAAAGCGGCGGGATCGACATGAAGTCCAGCGAACAGCAGGCTTTTAGGCAAGCTTTAGAGTTTTTGGATCAGCGTCCCGTTTCTCTTATAAGTAGTGTAAGGGGGTGCTATAAAGATCGAACGCCTTCCGTGCATCTGCGTGATCTACAACCGATCATCCGGTGATGAGAGTGGGAGGCTGTTTTGACTGTTTTCTTGATGGCCGCTTTCTTTCAAAGAACCGGGCGCACGGATGAGATACCGAATCGGTGCCTGCGGACACTGAGACGGATCGAAGGCTTCTGTTTTATCGCCGGGCACAATAATGAGGTCCCGGAAGGCTGGCCGAGTGTTGCGAGTGTCGCGAGATTGTCAATGCCCATCTTGTCTGATATCCTTTACAGGTCGAGGTAGGCATACGGTCTAATACCTCGTCTGAAGTTGATTTTGTGCTCGAAAAAGCACCACTTAGGTTCTTGGTCTCCGACAAGGCGCCGATGGGGAGATGCGGAGGACCGGAGGATACATGTCCCGAACATTCGGGAGGAGCTTGAGGTAGCGAGAAGCTGCAGGTGTGTGTTACTGCATCGAAGAGTCACACAGTGATACCGTCCTATTTTCTGACAATGCTCCCGAAGCATCGCACGAGACTCCGTACAGCACTGTAGCCGGACAATACGAAGTACCTCCGGTATCCCACAAAGTCTGGAAGAATGTGAGCCTCGAGCTCACTCATTTTGAGTACATTATGAAGTACTTCGTACTGAGACCTCGTGCAATATTAATTGATACGATACGACCTCCCAAGGATTGGATTATCTGTGGGATCACCGTCGCTCAATGACAGCATCACCCACAGGCTGGCGAATGTGACAGCGTCCATTGCGCCAGGGGAACCCACACCACCCCAATCTTAAGTACCATGGGCTAGCGTCGTGCTCATCTCCTGTGCTGCATGCTATAGGCGCACGGCCGTATAAGATTCATTGGGTCTGGGCTGCGGTTTAGGGACGGACCAGGGGCCTGGCAAGTCGGTTCGAAGCACTCGAAGCAAATAAGATCTTCGGCTAAGGGGGGAAATTGCAGTGTGGCTTTTCTTTGCTTTCCGGTCACCCCCTTTCTCTTCTTGTCCGCATGCCTGGCCTGTTTTCTTGAAGCTTGGGGGCACGCAATCCGGGACCTGTGATTTGTGAATATTGATTATGGTCAACGGGCCGACCCCCAAGATTTCGCGTCTGCTGTTCAGAAAGAGAAGTGAGGCAAATTTGAAGTGGTCAAGCTGCGGAGAACAATGGCCAATTGTTTCAACATTCTGGCCCCTTCCAGGTCAGCAGTGGCGTAATTGTGTTGGCAAAGCCAGTCCCGCTCCTCCTCGAGCTCTCAAAGGGCTTCAAGGGGAGTACCATCCGAAGGCCCTTGAATAAACTGCATTTGATACGAAGCTCATCACAGGAATCCTTTCGTCCTTGGCATCGGAGGAGGGTACCTCAAGTGAGCTGTGACACCGAGAGAAGCAACATTAATCCCGGGCAGCCTCATGGCGTGGGATGGCACCTGTGGTGTGATGAAGGGCAACGGATTTTCAGTCTGGCCGATGCATGCCTTGTCAGAGAGAGATTAACTTGATGGGTGAGCGAGCGAGGACGGAACTGAGGATGTGAATGCAAGTGACAAGAGTTGAGTTTGAGTTGACAGGCAGAGAGAACAGCTTGTACTAGTACTTGTTGGCTTTGGAAGCTAGAACCCCCCAGGTCCACAACCCACCGGGGCAGTCCCGTACCTGCCCTGAGAACCATGTTGCCTGGTCACACTAGTCTGCTTTTTGTAAAAATCCCCTATCGACAAGTCCTGGTACATTCTCTACTTCTTACGAGGTAAAATAGTATAGGCAGTTCTTTTCTCTGGTCCATTGTTCAGGAACGACCCGACTCTGCGTGGAGAAGGGTGGTAATCAAGTAGTGTACGAAGTACTTCGTACTTCGTACTTTATTTCGTACATTCAAAGTACATTTGTCGTTTCCACAACTCCACTCCACCAAGTACCCCAAGACATGTGCGCTCCAGGGCCGGCAAGCTACGAATTAGAAAGGCACTATTGCTCAAAGTAGACCTCGATCGTATGAAAGCGATGCTTGGTGAGTGGAGCAGGTGCGATAAATCGAGCCTCACCACCAGGAAGCACTGAACCTTTTGACACTACGAAGTACTGAGTAGTCATTGAAGAAGTTTGATGAACGAGACACCGGGCAACGCAGAGTTATGGATTCTTCGCCCCTTTTCTCTAGATCGGGTTCAAGCATGATAGCTTCGTAAACTACTTACTCATGCTGTACCGTACCGAATACTCCCTTTCCATGCATGTTGCAACTTCAGAAAGCCGCAGACTTCAGAGAAGATGGCCCATGGTCCATGGGGAACATCCCCTGCCAGCCATGCCGGGACATCATCCCGCAGAATGCATCCCTCATGGTCCTTACCACCCCTGTAGGGTCGCAGGGACCACCTTCATGGCAAGACAGACCTTTGATAGTCTGGTGGGTGGGTCAATCGAACGAACATTTCTTTTGTTCTCGTCCTCTCTGCTTCGTCGTCCGTTCTCGCCTCACAGATTGGATTATTGATAAGTAGTGGGGGTGAAGCTGTGGATGGTCTCCTTCTGGCCGGCAACTGCCTCTTCTAACGCGGCGTAGCGCGTAACGCCCTACCACAGTAGCGGGCTAGTACTTCGTACGCTACTGCTGCAATAGTAATAAGGCAAAAAGCCATTGTTCCAGCTAAAATTGTGATGGGCATCAGTTTTTTGGGGGATACCAATGCTAGGCCACCCGGGCACATGCCGACTGCTAGAGTCACATTGCCATCGAGGAAATCGACCCAACACGACAAGCCGGAGCTGCAACCGTTAAAGGGTCATTTAGCCATCTGTACCTCAGAGTACAATACCGCCTACCTGAAATTGCAGTGCTGAAATGTACTGAGTCGTACCTCGGACTCTTCAGTGTTCCAGATACCATCCACTGCTGAAGCCGACATGGCCAGGCCCTGAAGTGGCCTCGCGTTTCATTATCCACCTCGGCTGAGCTATTCTACCACTTAACCGGTACAAAACCAACATTGTTCCCAATAAAAAAAAAATCTTCCTTGCTGCGTTACGACCTTTATTAAACTCTCGAGTCTGTTCCTTTGTGTTGTAGAAGAATAGAACATTGAATATTAGCACATAGTCTCTCGTCAACGCGTACGAGTCGCGAAGATTCATTCTATCATTACAATAGTGCAGACATGCGAAGTACTTTGTACACCATTGTACCTCGTACTTAGTACTTCGGACTTTGTAGTTAATGTCCCATTCAAGACTTGGTAATTTGTACAGTACATGAGGTGGGCACTGCTAGCGTAGACACTAAAACGTCTGAAGCTGCGGGTCTATCACTTGGGACCTGGGCGTTGCCACTTCTGCTCAGAGGAAGGATCCTTCCAGAGCTTAGCTTTCCAGCTCTGGTAACTTTGGTAACTTTAGTGTGGGTGATGGCGAATGATTGAGGGATTTCAATTTTGTTCCTGCCATCACTTCGCACTTGCGTCCTGTGCCTGCCATCATCTCTTGTGCAGACTACTCCGTGTTACCCCTTCTGTTGACAGGGAACCGCCCTTCCCGGCTTCCAACTTACACGACAACATTGAACTTTTTTTCTTCTTCTTCTTTCTCTCATCCTGTCCTCTAAGGTTGTATTTGGGGTGGAAGGTACAATCGGGGAGTCCTTCCATTCAGGTTCGAAGTAAGTAGAAGTACCTTCGCCATTGCCAAAAATCTCCTTGGGAAACCACCATCGCAGGGGTTCCCCATCTCTCGTTGGACAAGCCCGAGACGTTGTTGCCGTCCGGAAAAGCAACTCAAACTCTCGGCCTGCCCTGCTCTTTCCCTCTCTGCTTCCTGTACCCAAATCTTCACCCACTCATCTTCATTCACTCTTTTCCTTCTACATCAGCATTAAGAGAACAGGACGCTGCCGCAGCCGCCGCCACTAGACGCGCAAAGCAGAGTTGATCTCGCCAGTCGTCTTTATTTCTACCCCGATTCCTTGCCTCGACACGCTTCTTAGCCAAGCAGCCTACATTCTTTCCTTACGCGTTGCGCTGACCTTTCTTCTTCTGTTCTTTGCCAAAGCCATTATTCTGGTACGCGACCCAACTGCCATCTTTTACAACTGCCTACCGCAAACGACGAACAAGCGACAAGACCGTCTCCAAATCCTGCCCACCCAAACGACAAGACCGCGCCTTTATCCTTCGACGACCACTGCCGGAGGCTTTCATATACCCCTTCTTACCTAGAAGTGTCCCTTCGATTACCAAGTTAGTATCTACTCCGAAACTTGCACCTGATATTACGCCCGCCGAAACCAAACACCTTCGAACCATTCCATCACGGAACGGACTACGTCGTTCTGGCCAGCGTCGGGTTTCGCTTTGCTAGTGATGCCCTGTTCCTGGTATTGACTGAACTCTTTGTCAACCATAGCAGTCCGGTCGAACGAGAGTCCCATTGGCCGATTTGACTGGTAATTCGGTTCTCCAGCTGTCGCGCTTTACACCGACTCATTAGTCCTTATCCCTCGTAGCCCAGCTCACGAGGAGAGAAATAGGAGCCGGCGATCATTCTTTGGCATTAAGCCTACTTCCCGAATCTGAATTTTGCCGTTTAGACTCACCCCTACCCGACCGTCAATTATAATACCTCTGGTAAGCTCACGATGCTCCCGACCCCCTCGATCATTTTATATTCCTTTGGCACGTACCAAACCTCCGGAGCCATATGCATTTATGCCTATCGACAATCCAGTCGATCACTGACAAAGATCCCCTTGTAGGCACGAACTCCCCTGAGCTCGCCGATGACTATAACCCACTAGATGCTTGTCGCATAATAACGTTTCATCACCACCCTGGGCGCTCTCCGAGGACCTGGTATACAAGCCACACTCGGGCCCCCCACTACGGCGACCCTGGCACCCCTCCAAGCCAGGCGCTCCCACACCCCCGAGCCAAGCACGCCCATCGAGTTTCCTTTCACCTCCCAGAGCCATCTTATATACACACGTTGACAACCTATGCTCTATTCGACCTTTACGAAGTCGAACAGCCGATGAAATACCATCGCCGCCGAGGATACAATCTCCAAGTTTAAGGATCCACCCTGCGACCGAAATCTTCTTTTCGACCCTACATTCCTTACACACGGACGCCAATCTCGGTACTACCGACCCATATTCACAATGGCGACTGCCCTTCCCAGGCCATCTCGGTCCTCCAATGGGCCGCCCAACATTGCCCTTCCAGCCCTTCCGGTCGCGAAGACACGCAAAAGCACAGGCGCGCTAGCAACCCCTTCCCGGTCGGCGTCGAGCACACCTAAGAGCGGTCTCCGAGCACCATCGGCCGCGTTCTCTACCCCGTCGACCCCCGCCCCCACATCTTCTCTGCCTCGCATACCATCTGGAGTGAATGCCGCTGGCAAGTCGATACGAAAAGTAGTTAGCATCAACTCTTTCCCTCAGCCTCCGAACCGAGCGAGCAGCCTCCCACCGAGCCCCCTTGCTAGTGATGGTGCCCGGAACTCGACTCGCCGATCGAAGGCCTCGATAGCTTCCACATACAGCCACCTTGGTAACTCGACACCAAGTCTGCTAAATGGTAGCGGCGAGGGAAAATCAGTCGGTACGGGTGTGAGAATGTCGGACGGGCTCATTAGCGTTGCCTCACTACCACAGAGCCGAAGCTCCTCTGCGCAGGATTCATATTCGACCTCTGCCACCACTTACGACGATCCGATGGAAATCCCCCAGTCATCCGCAGACCCTAGTTCCGATGGCAGGTCATCCAAGCAAGATAGCAAGGGTAATGTCTTGGTCAGTGTCAGGGTGCGACCTGATTTGACTGGGAACGATAGCCCGAAAGACTGGATAGTCGATCCTAAACAGTCTTTAATCTCTCACCGGGGACGTGAAGGTGGAGATTACTATTATGGTAAGTTGATTTCTTGCGTGCTACCTTGGATGGTGGGACGCTGGAGAACGGAGGCGCTAACCTTGAGAGTGTAGATAATGTTTTTGCAACGAGCGATGACAACTCGAGGGTATACGACTGCATTGCCAAACGACTCGTACGAAGGGTTATGGAAGGTTACCATGGGACCGTTTTTGCCTATGGAATGACGGGTACTGGCAAGACTTTCTCGATGCAGGGTACCGCCTCGTCACCCGGTGTGATTCCACTGGCAATTACCGACATCTTCTCCTACATCCGAGAGACTCCATCCCGCGAGTTCCTCCTTCGCGTCAGCTACCTCGAAATCTATAACGAGAGAATCCACGATTTACTCAGCATGCCAACGAACAGTGGTCTAGGTGGTGCGTCCCAGGAGGAAATCAAGTTGCGTGAGGATAGCAAGCGCGGTGTTTATGCTAGTCCTTTGAAGGAAGAAATCGTGCAGAGCCCGACGCAACTGCTTCGAGTGATTGCCCGTGGTGATCAAGCGAGGCGGACCGCCAGCACCCAGTTCAACGCCAGGAGTTCTCGATCGCATGCTGTTGTCCAGATTGTAGTTGAGAGCCGGGAGCGCATTCCCGGAAACGCCAGTGCTGAAAACAAGCGTGGAGGGCTACTTCCCGGTGGTGTTCGTGTCTCCACTCTTAGCTTGATCGACTTGGCTGGATCCGAGAAGGCGGCGGAGAGCAAGGAGCGCAGGACCGAGGGTTCCCACATTAACAAGAGCTTGCTGACCCTTGGTACCGTTATTGCTAAACTGTCGGAGCATAAGGATAAGGATGGAAAGCCCGCCGACAAGGACGGGAAGCATCTTCCCTACCGCGACAGCAAGCTGACACGCCTGCTCCAAGGTGCGCTCTCGGGCAATTCTCTTGTCAGTATTCTCTGCACGATTCAGACCGGCTCGGCTGGCACCGCCGCCGCAGCCAACACGCATACGACCGAGACCCTGAATACGCTGAAGTTTGCTTCAAGAGCAAAGAACAACATTGTCAGCCATGCTAAGCGGGCGGAGGAGGCGCTCGGTGCTGGTGGCGATGGAGGAGCTAGAGTCTTACTCGAACGGTACCGCATGGAGATTATGGAGTTGAGGTCACAACTGGAAAGCAAGGCGAAGAACAAGAAGGAGTCGGAAGAGCTGTCCGATGAGGAGAAGGCGAGGAATGCCGAGGAGGAGAAGGCACGGGAACTCGAGGCCGAGCAGCGGCACGAAGAACAGATGCTGGAGATGCAGCTGGCACGAACTGCTCTTAAGGAGCGGATCGACCACCTTAACCGTCTCATCCTGAGCTCCAAGTCTATCGGTGTTAACCGAAGTGGCTCTTATAGCTCCCTAGCGAACTCGAGGTTCTCTCAAATATCGACGAGATCATCCGTGACAGCATCAAACAGCGGCCGCCCCGGTATCGAGCGAACTTCTTCGATGACTTCGACTTCGTCCACGATAGGTAGGCGCTCGAACGGCGGGAAGCGCCATTCGGGTGGCGAAGCATCGATAATGGAGGATGAGGACAGCGTTGGGGAGTATGGGGAGGGTAGCGCGTCGCTTGCGGCCCAAAACCGTGCTCTCCAAGCCGATCTCGCTGATAAGAACCGCTACATTACGACGCTGGAGAAGAGGCTTCTCCAGGCGCGCCGAGCCAGCTCGTCACGGACATCAATCGGATTCACTGGAAGCAAAGGGATCCTCGTTGGAGAAGATCATAGCGTGGCTGCCCTTCTAAAAGAAAAGGATGCAGAGATTGCCGAGCTTCGGGCCAGGATTGATGACAAGGATCGTATGTTGACCGCGCTCCGGAGCGTGGCCAGGTCGCGTGAGACTGCAGAGGGACTTAATTTCGACTCGAGAGCGCCCCTCAGCCCACCCCCGTCAGCGACCTTGCTGAATTCGTCGCAATCCCAATTCCAACCTCCTAAGCAGAATCGCGAGAACGGCGGCGATGACCTCAAGATCCTGGATGAGATGATCATGGACCGCATCGAGAGTGGCCAGTTGGTCAGGAGCTCAAGGGGGAGTGTCCGGGTTGCCAATGATGCCGCACGACGCGAGCCTCCTTCGGAACCGCTCCCGAGCTTGGATCTCATCCAAAAGCATGAAGAGGCCAAACCTGCCTGTGTTGTATAATGGATGTACGCTCTCAGTGCCAGTGGCGGGCTTGATTTCGAAGGAAGTCAAACATGGACGAAGTCTTCTCTTTTCCCTTTTATATTTCTCTCTCTCTTTCCTTCTTCGGGTTTTCGTTGGATCGATTACTGTCTTATTATATACCCCTCGAGTGCGCGTTGTCGTTTCATTTTTGTTCTATTTCACCACGGTCCTGGAGGGAAATGGGCCTCGACTATTCCCGGGTCCCCCTTTTTTTGCGTTTGTCGGTTCTCTATTTGTATGCCAAACTGGGCGGCGCTTTTATTGAGTCTACCGGCATCACGCAGCAGAGCGTGCAGCAGAGCGTACAGCTTCTTTGAGCGAGTTTCATTAGTTCGACGGAGCGCGGTGAGACGAACATGGGTTTGTGTCGTACTTCCCTCGTTTCTGCCATTTCCTTTTTTCCCCTTTTTTTTCCAGAACGTACATGTTTACTCGGGACAAGATAGAGACCCCCCCCCTATCTTGCTCTACCTTTGGTGTTTATACTTTATTTTCATTTTTTTTCGCTTTTCCCGTCATTCTTCCTAGGTTTGGTCTGGGGCAGGTATTAGGTTTACTAGGATTTCTGTTTTATGCCTGCCACGATGATACTCTATATAATATGAAGTGAAGGAGACGTAGGGCAAGGAATGGTGGTCAAAACGAAGAAACCATGACGCGTGGGGGAAATAATGGGAGGCAGAGCGGTCTGGTTGGAGAAGAAGGCAGGCTTCTTTGCTTCCTCGAAACTTGGGGGGGCGTTTGGTTTCTGGCTTGTATAGTATATTTTAAAGAAAGAAGAAAAGGACTCAGTTGTCAAGGGAATATACCAACGGTTCTCATCATCTGATACGAGGAGGTTTAGAGCATTACGAGGGTGAAGTCTAATTCAGCAACAATCGTTGGAGGTCACGGAGCCGATGGCTCTTGCCATACTTCGTAGTCTCGCTGTCCTTACAATCCTGGGGCATCTGAATGCTGGCAGCTTCAGGCCGACGCTGTCCTGTAGTCTTGCCTCTTGTATTGGCGGCTGAACAGTTGGCGTTCTTGTGTGACCGATACAGGAGTGGAGAGAGAAGTTGGGACGGGCACGCACATGCTCATCTCCACATATCGTTGGCAGGAGGAAAAAGATGGGAAAGGTATTAGCTGGGGGCAGAAGCATGAACGAGATGACGCGGACGGATATTAATTATGGGTAAACCAAACAAGCCGGCGATGCGAGCTTCAATCGAACTGGTAATCAATGGTCGAGCTCAGCTTCTTCAGCCTCATTCCCAACCGCGTAAACTGGCTCAAGCGATCTTGTATGGCAATCGTCTGGCTGGCCGGGACCAAGCCCTCATTGATTAGAAAACGAACCCGAATCGGTTTTGTAGGCAGTGCTTTTTTTTTTTTCCTTCTCATTCCTTCCTTTTTCTTCCTTTGAGAAGAGGCATCGTCTTGCTCGCAAGCAAACGCATTTCCACCTTGAGGTCGGGGAATTTGTTTTTCTTTTTTTTGTTTTTGCGTGTGCTCTCGTTAATTGCGATCAACAGCCTCACTGACGTCACAGCCACATTTACGGGCTGAAGATTGGCGTTCTTGGGTCTTGGGTCTGGGGGCCAAGCGAAGAAATGGTGAGGAGCCCCATTCCGTCTGCGACCGCTTTACTCGCATTTTGGGTCAGGGGGCCTGATTCGTCGCAGTCGAATTGGATTTTGGTTGACACCACATTATGCGACGTGGTGGTTGTGGTTTGGATGACCGTGCCTCATTCATGAGGGATAATATGCAGCACTCAGGGGAACAGACGTCTGGCGGTTCCGAACAATGGGGACAACCAGCGAGGAGAGACATCGGATTCGGAGGCGCTCCCTGATGCCTGTCCATGTTGGATGAGGCTGAATGATTATGGTTCGTCCAATGTCTACGAAGGAGAGCAGAAATCTCAACCTCAAACAGGACTTTGTACACAGAGGGCTGGAAGCATCAATACTCAGTAAGACGGAGAAAGAGTATGTGGTCAGTTGGATTACTTCTTCCTCGACACAAAATTAAAAGGGATTGATCCGTGTCTTTCTTCAGTGTTTGGACGCATGTCTGGTGGAGTAACAAAAATATGTGGGTTGTACGAAGTACATGTAATAAGGAGTACTTCGTACGACTGCTATTGTACTGGGAAAAAATCGGTCGATTTCCCAGCAGTACAACCAAAGGAAACGAAAATGCGAGGGACAAAAGTTGGACCGATGTTCTTGAGCGGCCGATGACGCAACCGAGTTTGCTTCATTCTGGTCCCCATCTCACATTTCTCCCAAGTTTGAGAGATTGGAACATTTCCAAACGTTCCTTCGGGAGTCCCCTCTTCTTGGCTGTTCGAACTTGATGAAGCCTGGCACCATTATCAGACTGATTTGGGCCAAAAGGCACCTGTCATCTGCTCCAGCTTCCCTTTCTTGCTTGTCGAGGCCAGTAAGACGACTTTGTAATACTCCCTACAGGGAAATACAGTAATACCGAGGTATACGGAAGGTACGGTATGAGGCAAGAGGAGGCATTTCGCGAAAGTACTTCGTCCTTTTGTCCTTATCCAGAAGGAGCGCGGACACACAAGGGCGAATCTGGTCACATAAATGCGTCTGATTGGTGCAACTGAAAGTCCGTTTGCGGACCGGGATGATCTTCCCCAGTTCTGAAGAATCTGAAACACGCCAAGGAAAGATGCCTGTAGGCAGGGTATTTTGTACTTGTACACGCCAAGTACCCAGAGTCCTTGTCTATTTGCGTGCTTCTGAAAATGTAAGGTGTACTCCTTGTAGAGGTACTGCAAAAGTGTTTCGCTGTCTCCTTTTCCCTTTGAAAACCAGGATTTCCATCAGCTCGACAAGGAAGTCCCAATGGAGCAAGCGCAGGTGGTCATGGCATGGGCAAAAGAGGATCGACTACTTCGTACTTCATACTAGAGATTTACACACTATTCTGAAAGGCAACCCAGCCACCTCACGCTTCTCGCTCGCAACGAAGTAATAGTGCCATTGACGGATTGGGAGTCTTGGTATAGAGGCATTTATTTTTCATGGGCCCATTCCTTCCCGTCCCGCCGTCGTTGGATCCGTGATTGCAAAGACCACTCGTCTTGAGGCTCCATTGCTTCGCAGCGCTACACCTGCGGCTTATGGAGTACGACACCACACTAGTGTGTCTGGTCTCTGCATTGTGGGGGGTGGCGGAGATCCGTAAGTTTTACATATCCATCAACTGATCTGTTTGATGTTGCCGCCTTGTTGCTCCATGGACGTGGGGGGAAGGTGAAAGGCGAAGGATCAATGCTGATCGTAACACACAACGTTGCGAGACCGAGTGACGAGTGTCACTGGTTTGTGCCATCTGGCATCCCATCTCCAGACCTGGTTGGATTTCCGCTTTCCGTCCCAGACATACAGACCAGCATATCCCGGATGCTCGCCTGCTGCAGAGTACAAAGTACGCCCATCCTTCAGGTCTTCCAAGGCCACCGGACCTGCACGCAAGACGATCCCTCTCCACTTGCTTGGATCTCACGAATAGTACGAAGTAGAGTAAACCTGGTTTTCTCGTGGTCCCAAAAGGGAACAGAACAAGCGCATCAACCCAACGGTTGAAAGTCCGGCGCCACATACTCTTCTCTAAAGCTTCCGCGGCAAGCCCAGGTCCACAATTGCCCTTCCTCTAAGCTCCACGAAGTAAAGCCTCCGACGATATGGACACTCTTCACGAAGTCTTACCCTAACCGTCCCTTTGGTGTTCTTCTTTTTCTTCTGGCTCTTTTCTTTGTGTCACTCCTTTTGTTGATAGGACGGCCGAGTCCACGTTCCTTCATTCCAGTGCGCGGGTTCTTCGTTTCTTCTTTCCGTAGCAAACACCAGTTTTCCTCTGGTGCTTTGTTTGATTTTTCTTCTTCGCTGTTTGCGGACTTGTCCGGGTTTGACTGGATTCCTCGAGACAACCTTTGAAAGTAGTTGTCACCCCTCTGGACTCCATCACAGGTACAACGAGATCAACGAGACTTGGAAACACTTCCCACCGTGAGCACAGGCGTGTGTGTGGTCCTCTTTGCAAGTCCAGATCCAAATCCCGCCAACGGAATAGGAAATTAAGCAGGCCCTGCTCCCTCTCCCTTCAGGAAACAGGCAAGATTGACTTGCTTCTCTTCTGGGTCCCACCCCATCCTTCAATAAAGAGAACTCACTCCACAACGTATCTGTTCATCTGGCCCTCCCCCGGTCGAGTCGATTCCTCCCAACCAAAAGCGGACGGCTCTGCGTGGAAATATTGCAGGATTGACCAACACGAAATATCCACACGAGTCCGCCGACATTTGGAGTCTTGCGAAGGACGCTGTTAGTTCAACGTCTGCCTAAGCAGGACAACCTAACACCTCAACTCCCTTGCTTTGTTAACGATTCTTTCTCGGGTCAGGGAGAGAATTGATCTCACTTTTTGACACCCCTGTTGTCTTTTTATTCTTTCCCTGCTCTCCCGGTCACACCTGTCCCGATTCTGGCTATTCTGAAGGGAATGGTGCCCCGGACATGAGGAGAATACTCGAGGCTTAATGCCAAAGCAAGAGGCTGCTGGTGCTTGATATCTTGCTTGCACTTTCTATTCTTTGCGTGATTGGGTTTTGACTCGATAGGGTCATCCACATCTGCCTCTTATTATACTAGCATTCACTCTTTTACCGCACTTGCACCTCTCACCTCTCTTTTACTTGACGATAATACCTTCTTTCCGGCGACTCCGCCAAGATGCAGGCTCAGCTGGAAGTCGGCCGGGCAGCCCGCCATCCGAAAATGATCATCTCTCCTCCTCGTCTCAACCTCCGAAGAGCCGCCTCCTACCAGCACGAAAAAGGTCCGCTGTCAGCAACTTCCTCCCGCTTCAACTTCAACCACCTCTTCTTCTCTCCTCCACCCTCGCCCAGTCTTCCGGCCCTTGTTCCTCGACCTAAGAGCTCGCCTACGCGTCCACGGCCAAGCCGTGTTTTGCGTATAGCGGTATGGATGGCTAGTGCTCTTTTCATATTATACATTGGGACGCAAGCTATCCGACGGCATATCGAACTGGCGGGCGTGAAGATGACCTATATGGACCGGAATAGCGGGGAGGATGAGGTAGAGATGGTGAGCCGGGAGGGGTTACCCGAGTTTCCTACGCCCATTATCGTGAAGGATGTTTGGGGGAGATCAAAATGGACGATCTCCATACCAAGGAAGTATGGGTTTCCATTATCGGTGAAGGAATACGCTGAGATGCCTCGGTTTTGTCGGGAGGTACAGGCGGCAGTGCGTCACCAGCATGAGTGGAGTGGGAAGGAACAACAGCGGCCATTAACAATTTACGGGGAAGAGGATTCTTATTACATCGATGTGCGGGAGGCGGTGAATACGGGCTTGCTCCCGGAATCAAAAGTCGAGAACAAGCCGGCCGACACAAAGTCGAAGGCAGTGTTGGGAAATCTCGTGGGAGTGAACAGGCACTCGCGTATGCCTGAGTGTGAGAAATCCCTAACAGTTGTGCTGGAAACGAGCGAGGCCGGAATAGGGAGCGCGTTGATGATGCTATGGACATTCTATGGCATTGCTAAGGAACAAGGGCGGTCCTTCTTCATCGACGATAGTAGGTGGGCCTACGGGCGATATACTTCCATCTTCCAGCCTCCTCCTGTACCCGAATGTCGACCGCCACCAAGGCACGAGATGGTGCCGTGCCCTACACAAGCAAGACACCTAGTCGTATCCGCCTCTACAGCAAGGGACGTCCTGATGGACTCTCTGAGTTCCCGGAAAACGAGCGGTCAGGCCGCCGACGACGACTCCGCGAGGAAGCTTCTCTTCAATTTCGCCCGACGCGGCTATGAAGCCCTCTTTCACCCCATACAAGAAGATGTTGAATATCTCGATTCCCGCATCGAAAGCCTTACCGCGAAAGCCACCCTATCTAAGTCACCCATCGCCGGTATACATATCCGCCGCGGTGACTGCCGCCCCCTCGAGTTCCCCTACCGCAACTCATACATCCCCAACGAAGTCTACGTCGACTCCGCACGCTCCACCATAAGGAAGCGTTTCGCAGATACCGCCTCCTCCGACTCCTCTCCCTTCCTCGTCGTCGCATCTGACGATCCCACAGTCCACGACTCCGCCGAACTCGTAGGCGCACATCACGCCCAGGAACGCATCAAACTGGCCAGCAAAGATGCCCTCGACAAATCCGCCTCGACTGCCGAGCGCGACCGTTCCGTCATGCACCGCTTCAAGGATGAGGCCTTTGGCTGGGAGGGTGGTTTCTTCTCTACCATGTTCTGGAACCTGGGATTACCAAAGGGCAAGGTGGGCGCGTACGACACCGAGGCCTCGGAGAGCACCGTGGCACTTAGGGCTTTCCTTGCGAGGGCATACCTCTTGGACCTCGCTGTGCTGGCTAACACTGGAGATGTGGTGGTTTGCGCCGTGGGTGCCATGGGGTGCAGACTCCTCGGTGTGATGATGGGGTGGGAAGCGGTGTCTGAAGGTGGGAAGTGGGTGAACATTGATGGGGAGCATAAATGGATGGGTTTGACATGGTGATGAAGCATTTTCTTGTTTGGCGTGTTTTCCTGCCTTCAGCTTCTTTGTTTGATATTTTCTTCTCTTTTTTTTTTTTACTGAATACCCCTTCATTCGCTTTTCTCCATATGTGCTGTATGTATTTTTAGGCTTTGGGCAGAGAATTTCAGCAGATCCTGAAATCAGGGAAAAAACGGTGAGAATGAAAGAAACCAAGTTCGAAATAAACAGGCTTTAGAAACATGCCCACGCATTCATTCCATGCCTAGCATAAGAGAATCCAAAACTGTCTTGGTCTTTGAAGGCGTTTTAGAGAGCCTCAAGACGTACGACGGAGAGACTTGTTTCAACAAACACACACACACAGAGTTTTTAAACCAATACACTGCATCAAGTGTCATTATACCATCATATTCATTACAGCTATCATTCTAATAATATACAGTCTGGCTTTGTACATATTTCGTCTCATAAAGCCGCCGGATCATATCCTCAGTATGAAGAACAATGACAAAAAGAGAAAGCAAAAAGAGATGGAGGACAGCCTGGACTGAAAACGAATGCAGGGAGAGAGAACGAGAGAGGGTAGAAAGAAAGGAATCACCCCCGGCTCATGCTGGAGAAGACTTCCCACTATTATATTGGGAAGACGAGGGCTGTTTGAACTGTTGTTGGCGGTGTTGAACTGGGGGATGCGACGATGACAGTGGAACCAAAAAAAAAAAAAAAAAAAAAAAAAAAAAGATCCAAATGAGGGAAATGCGATGGGAGGATGCTATGGTCGCTCCTCGCTAGATGAGTCGAAAAAAAGGAAACTTCCACCCCGTCTAATTAAAACGCCGTGCGAATGAACTGAATCGAGAAAACACAAAAACATAAGAACAGCATAAGCAAGGAGCGAATTGCAAAATGCAGGTTAGCAGGGACGTGAGCTGAAGGTCCTCGTTTGCTCACATCGACACGACGCGACCGCTGGCAGGCATCGTCCTCGGTCTCGGCCTCAGATTAATAACCATCTCCAACTCTCGGAGCATACCTCTTGTGGCATCCACCTTCTCCCTAGCCTGCTCTTTCCTCTCCCGCTCCTCTCTCATCTTGGCGATTCTCTCTTCCCTTGTAAGTAGGGATCTCGGCCGCGGCAGCGCCACGGCCTCGAATAATACTTCTGCGTCACCAGGGAAGTCCTCAGGCAACATTGTTGCGGGACGACCGTCGCCGTTGAGAATCTTGAACGCATCTTGGGCTGTCCCTTCCTCGACGGTGGTGAGGCCGCTAAGAGATGACGAAGGCGAGATGAGAGTGCTCATGGAGGAGAGGCGCTTTTCGTTCCTATCGATGCCGAGGGCGAGGGCTGCCTTGCCTTCCTCCCACGCCTGGATAAGTTCCTTGAGGTCGACGCCGATCGAGTCGTACTGCGACATCAGGGTAGGACCGAGCTCAGAGATGTCAGATGATTCGTCGAGGGCCTGGTCCGACTCTTCGCGTAGGAGTTGGAGTTTGGCTTGGAGGCCGCGGATGCCTGTAGATAATGAGTTGAGTTTCCTCATCTGAGACCTCCAGCGTTCGCGACCTGGAGTCAGTGGCACTTTGGGAGTTGGTGGGGTTGGGAATACTATTAAGATTTGTGTGTGAGCAACGATAACGCAACAAGAAGGCCTCGAAGTCGAAAATTGCGGAATACAACTCACATTCTTCCTGGCTTAACACGGAGCTAAGCCGCTCGTATGCATTGCTCGTATTCTGGCGCAAAGAGATCAACGCCTCGACAGCGGTAGTCCAACGCATCAAGTCGTTCCCATCAGTATTCGCGTCAAGCGCCAGCAGTGCACAAAGGAACATCTTCCGAATCGTGAGGAACCTTGCGGCCAAGACCTTGAGCGTACGTAGGGACTCGGCATCGTCAAACTCTTCCTCGGAATAGCCTCGCCTCGCGTCCGAAATGTCAAAGTCGGAGATGTCATAGATATCGAAATATTTCTCGAGATCAAGCTGTTCAGAGAAGCCTTTGACAACCGCGGTCGCCTGCGAGTAGACGGGTAGAGTTTCGGCGTAGCATGTCTTCAGCGCCCTGCGCAGACGAAGGCATTTTCGGCTCTGGGATCGGTCTTCGATTCGGCTGATGGGAGGTAGGGGCGCGCTTCTGTAATTGCGGATTAGCATAGGAGCCTCCAACAATGTACGAGCGTCGAAACATGGAATGGACGCGAGGTTGTACATGGTGGCTAACGTACATTCTATAACCGCGCGAGACCAGCTCAACCTCCTGAATCAGGGATAGAGCCGCTCCGCTAGCACTGTCGAGGCTCTGTGACGCGGACACGAAGGACGAGACTTCGGAGATGGCCTGGTCTCTCCGGTACCTGACCCATTGCCTCTTAAAGTATATCGGAGCGACTAGTGCCACCAATGCGATCAAAAGAGCAAGGAGGAATAGGCGTCTTTTGTTTAGACTGGCATAGCCACCGGCAGCTAGCCAAGCTGCAAGGAAAGCTGCCACCACGGCGCCCGTTACGGAGACGAGAACCGCCGGAGCTGGGGGCAGCTCCTCGCCGGGGCTCTTGGAGTTCGCATCGTGGGTGTTTGTTAGGTAAGTGTTCTGGCCGAAGCCTGCATGGCCCGTCAAGAGTTGGGAAGCGACGATTATATAACGGAACCGCTCGAGGAATTTGGCGTTGTCGGCTTGATCGATCCGAGAGGTAACAACGGCCTAAGTCGAAGATGCGTTAACAAAAAGGCACAAGCGGGTAATTCTATAGAGTCATTCCGCCTTACCGAATATCTGGACTTGAGGCTCCGGAGAGGGGACCTCTTTGGTATCTCTAGTCGTATGGGTGGTGGCGCGTTAGATCGGAACCTGGACCTCACAGTTGGTCGACCTTTGGGAGCGAATCCAGGACTCGATGGTGGTGAAGAAAAATCGGGTTCGAGATCGGGAGTCGCCCACTCCGAGGCGTCGGCCTCGCCCTCCCCTATGGACAGAAACAGAGGTTAGTTCATTTGGTTCCTTGCAGGCTGCAGCAGGCTCCAGCTGGGGCTTGGTGACGTGTCGCCTACCTATTAGATAGTCGGCAAGAGGTGTGTCCTCCTGCACCACGGTCTCCATTTAAGCTGCTAGGATAATGAGAATGGGAATGCGAGGGACAAAGGAGAAAGTCTATATTCGAAGAGGCGGGTTTTATTAGTGGACGGGCTGTTATCGCGACTCCATCTGTCGGGTCCAAGATCGATTAACGTTTCTCGAATTAGTGCCGCTTTTGGTGAGGACCTGGTTTGAGAGTGACAGGTTGACAGTGAATCAGGCACTATAAGCCTGTCTTGCGAAGGCGCTCGTAAAATGTAGTAAGGGTTTAACTGGGATCGGAGGGATGTGGAAGATTATAATTTATCGTGGCATATGACGGGGTCGTCCGCTGAGACACGAAGAAAAGAGGAGTAAGGCGAAGCGATGAGGAAGCGACAGCGACGAGATGCTCTTTGCTTTCTAGTATCACGGGAAGTCGGACTACGCTTTGCTGTTCGCCTAAGTCCCCCAATGTAGGTGATACGCGGCCTCGGGGAATGTCAAGTGGCGAGACGGGACATGGCAGAGCAGAATCGCCGACAACTAAAAAAAAGGAAGGACACTTGAGGGAGGGAAGCGGACGACGGCTTGTGACCACCGGGAGTCGGATTCGCGGCGACGTGAAGAGACGGTAGCAAGGATCCTATAGCAGGTCAAGCTCTCTTCTCGTTGCTTTTGGTTGCTCAGGGTCTAGGAATGTTTCTAAATTTCCTGTTTCGATCAGTTCCTTCTAATCTTCTTCTCCAAGCAACTCAGGAATGATGGACGCGGCGAAGATCAGGGTCGCATTGACGCAGCTTATTATGGCTCATCTCCCTTTCACCTGGCGTCGTCCGTATTTCAGGAGGATGGCTGTAAATTGGCAAGGGCTGGCTTCGCCGAAATTGGATAGTGTAGGCCTGGGGTCTTCTTCCAGGCCTCCCGCTGCAAATGTTCCAAATGTTCCAACGCTCAAGACCCACTGGGCTGGACCTTGCACGCTCCTTCCGTGGGGTACTTTGTATTCCCTAATTAAACTACATGCTTACGTATTATCCCAGTAATGCTCCGCAACCGTGCTCTGTGCTCTCCCTGTGCTCCTTCTCCTTCGTCCCGGCAAAATGCAGTATTCTCCCGAAAACTAGCCGTGCTTAATCCGCATTATGCGACATACGAAGTAAGGATCAAGCTTCAGCAACACTTCGTGATCGCGATATCAAAGAAGCTCTCTGCTGCAGGGCATTCGACATCTTCTCTGCGACATACCTGGGTATAAGAGCTCGGCTGCGAAAATAACTGCGAAGCTTTCGACATTTCGCTACCCAAAACACCGCATCACCAACCCTCTGCCACTACTTAGCTTCGAGGCCGTAGCTCCTACAGCTACCCACCCACCGCGATGTCTGCCATCGAGCGAGAATACCAAATCTCGCCCATCGTTACCGATTCCGTCGTTCACAACACCAAGGTAATACCTGGCGATCCCGCCTCCTACCCTCCGCCGACAACGCCATTTTTACTAACCCGCACATTCACCCCTCCAGACCCTCTCCAACTTCCAAAGTCTCACGGCCTCCCTCTTCGGTGTCACAGCTGGCATACTCGGCCTCGAATCCTACTCCGGTTTCCTCTTCTACTTCATCTTCACCGTCATTGGCATTCTGTTCTTCCACACATTCCGCATAGCCCCCAGCGCTCGCGCCGCCGGTCTTTCCTTCTTCGACACCAGCGAATATTTCAAAGGACCTTTTGACTTCTGGACGAGCGGGTTTTTGGCTGGGTTGCCGGGGTATATATTGACGTGGACCTTATTCTACGGCCTCGTGAGGGCGTGAAAGTGGAAATAATGAGTTCTTGAATCGCGAAGATATGCGGTTCTTGTGTGCGAAACTCATGCATTACACTGTCTTGTTTCTTTTTGGCGTTAGGTTACGGCTTGTAATATGTTGACTGTTACGATAACCTTGAATAATAGATGAGATGATTCCGGGCTACTCGGGACGGCAAACGCTCAAAACAACATGTGTACGGTGTATGGTGCATTGCAAATGACCGACTTTTTCGAATCCCTCTGTCTACCAGAAGTATCGCAAACACAATATAACTTGTACGCAGAAACGAAAGGGGGAAAGACGCTTCAAAACAAACAGCATTCCCGTTACTGAAACCAGGCGCCGTCTTTCCGCCTAGTCTAGTCGGCTATTTCAACAACCTTACCAACGAAAGCATCAAGACCAGATCTACCCCCTTCCAACACTAGGATTTGCGAACCCAGCTCAACCCATTCCCGGCTGGATAATATATCAAGGGACACCTCGATTCCGGCAGATTTTACTCCGTTTCCCACGTTATCAACACCGTCTAGATGGTCATCAAGCTTGAAAACGTCGTCCACATCCTCACCGGCATCGTCCTTGGGACGCGCCTCTGCTACGCGCACCACCTTGGCTGCCGTGCGCACACTAGCGACATAGATGGACACGACATTTCCCACTGCTAGAGACGCTGTTCTGGGGTCTTGGAACAACGCAGTGAGGCCGCTTGCAGCCTGCAGTGAAATTCCAGTTTTCACCATGTGATGGGATGGCACGGCAATGGCCATGCCCTTGCGGATACGCTGCATGTTTTCGGGCTTGTCGAGCACGACCCCAATAGAGCCCACTTGCCCAGCCTCAAGAGTATTAACCGGTAAGCGGAGGTTCCGGATGCTGACTACCGTAACATCGTGCCATTCACCCTTGATTTTTGATGCGGACACAGCATTCCTGATGGCGAGCTTCGCCAGCTCGGTGGCACCTTGGTGAGCTGCCGTAAGCGCGGAGTAGCTACCCGGAGATGGTCGGTCTTCCGGCCTCTGTTCCTCGGAGTCGTCGTCTTCCTCTGGTGGGAAGGGGCCCACCACCACGCGGTGTCCAAGGTGAATGTCTCCGAAGCGAAGGTATCCCGAAACCACTGTTCCCTCATCGACTTGATCAACATACCCGGCAGAAACCGGAACATGCCTTGCTGGCAGGTTGTACTTCTCTTCGATATGAAAAAGGGTAACTGGCTGCTCGGGGTTGAGCACCGGGCCGGTGAAGTCTTGAGCGGTCGGGGTGGGTGGCATCGGCAGGTTGGCGAGTAGAGCATGCACGAGCCCAATTCCTTTGCCCATGACCGAGCTGGTGAGAATTATGGGGACGTGCTCTACCGGCTGCTCCATCTTGCTGACAACAGCTTGAATTTTCCTGAGGTCATCCGCAGGTATGTGGGTTAAATTGGAATGACATTCCTGGCCGGTCCGTATAAGATGGGGCTGACGGCCGGCCGCCTTAACTGCGCCCATGACTCGCTCTAAGATAGGCTTAATCACTGAAATCCCGGAGACATCGCCTTTAGTAAGTAATACGGCGAGTGGGATTCCAAGTTTGAGGCAGAGACCGAGATGCGCAGCGGCTGCATTTAAGGACCGTTCTCCCTCATGCGCATCGGCTCCGTTTACTCCAACAGCGAAATCCTTGTCATCGGCCGCGATGCATAAAATGATCCAATGAGGCGCCCAGCCTATAAGCCCCCTCAAGATGGTTCGACGAAATCTTGTTGCCCCAGCTGAATCAGAGACAAACACCAGACGCCCGTTCTCCGCACCATCGTGGATATTAATCCAAGACTCGATATCAGGGCGACCAAAGTTGAAGATCTCATCTTCCTTGTATCCGATGAGCTCTTGAGCGACCGAGCTTGTCACTCCGGACGCGACTTCATGTCGATGTTTGAGAAGTCCTAAGCGACTGCTGCCAGCTCCATTGTCAAGAGTACCTGTGGAAATGGTACCGAGCAAGGTCGACTTGCCCGCGGTAGAGGGCCCCGTCAGGGTTACCCTTAACTGGGCTGTAGTTGACCGCACAACTGCCGAGGCTGAACCGTCCTGATGAGGGTTCGGTGAATGCGTCGCAGGGCTGAGTCCGTGGTCGGGGGTGACAAACGCCTCACAGACCCAAAGTTTCTGACGTTGTAGGTGCGATGTAGGGACACTTGCAGGGTGGTCATCAAGGAGATTTTCATCTTCACAGAATTCGCAGTGCCCGACCTCAACCATACGAAGGATCTTCACATCGCAGCCGAGACTAGCAGCCATGTTTCGAAGGACCAGGATGCTCTCATCCATCTCATCCTTTGTCAGCCCCACGAACGTGCCATCATCAGATACACCTATTTCATACAGGGCGCCTTGAGATTCCTCAAGGCCCACAGGCAATTTTTCTGGCTTTACAAGCTGACTAGCGTCGACGATATCCTCGGGCAGGCGGGGAATGAGAATGTCGCGGCGCGAGCTCGCGACATGGTTTGGAGAGGATTGCTTTAGCCTCCAAAGAAGCTGGGTAGTCAGGTGAGAGAGACGCTGTTGACGACTCTGGCTGGAGGCTGACTGCGGAGGAGGCGGCGAAATTGAAGTTTTCGTCGTCGAAGGCACCGGTCTCGCCTGTACTGAGCCGGAGATATGGGGCGCAGTGCTTATGTGGCTGTACACCCTTCTTGGCCTCAGCAGAAGATGCAACTTGTACTCAATTGGGCCTTCCTGGGGCTCTGGGCCGAGCCTCGAAATGCCATACTCGGAAAGAGGGTCCGGTTCGGGGACATTGTGCAAGTTCTCATCAGTAGCGCTGTGCTTGGGGCTACTAGACTTGCTGTCCGAGACCTCTGACGGCCTCCACGGAGAGGCGACTCGGGTAGGCTCAACAAACGAGAAGAGCGAGGCCATTGCAGATTGGGCTGTTCTTCCCGAATCTTCTTGAATTGAGGTGAAGTCGTAAAGGTCAAGACAAGAGAGAGAGATTAGGATGATGGGTGAGAGTTGGGTGATGACTTCTATTCAGTATATCTCAAAAGTCGTCTCATATGAGATCTGCGTAAGTCGGAAAGTAGAGGTAGTGATGGGTTTGAGCATGTATCCTTGTTTTCATTTTTGCTTGACTATGACGAGAGCGGCGGTGATTGGGAAGTTGCTTTGGCTGGATGAGTGGATGCGTATACCGCTATTTTGGGTCGGCACACAACCAAGGTATATGAGTAGCTAGGCGGAGGACAGTTTTAGAGAGAATGTAGACCGATCGAGTCCATCTTCAATAATGGAAAGGGTAAAAGAAAAGGTGCGAGGAAGCGAGAGATGGACGGCGCTACGATCCTCTCCAAAGGTATCGAGATCAATGTTGGAGTCAAGGTCGAGGGATGCGATGACACATTCATGTTGGAAAGGCCAGCTGACAATAATTACCGACAGCTGTCAAACATTAGGACAGGTGCCTGAGTCCTGGGGTACATGGATCACAATTGACGCCTGCCTCCTTCGTACCCTGGCTCAACAATGAAGCTGCGGGCCCGTTTGTGGAGCCTGCCATCCCCACTTCACTGGGTCCAGTCGCAATGTCGCCTGGCCTGGCTACTTTCGTCAAGACGACCCCTGAAATGAAACCGAGAGTCTGAGCAGCATGCTGTGACAACTAAGTGCACATCAAGCCTAATCCTAGATTAATTACATTACTGCTTCGGTGTCTCAACAAATGGGAAGATATTTTCATATTTTCACACCACAGACAGAAAAGTCAATTACGAAGTATGTAGAAGTGTAGGATTCAGAAGAGTCAGCCGCTTACCCATCTGAGCCACCAACGTTCTTCGTACCTTCTTGCGAACAATGTGAAGCGTTGACGCTACTTCGTAATCTACACTACTTCGTAAAAGGCTGAACGGCTGAGGTCACTAAGCCACTCTCATCGGGCACCAGCGCTAAGTACAAAGTTCGAAGTACCTGTGCTCCTTCTGTGCTGCGACGAAGTACTTCCAATCATACTTTATGCCCGTCCATCATCATCCCAGGAATAGATTAGCATGTGCAAGAGTGAAACCCCACCTTGACCGTCTCTCCAACCATTTTTCGGTCTCCTGTTTCGATGCGGCGTTGTAGCGGGTAATACAAGTGCACGATTGGGCTTCGCTCTCCCCTGGGCGTTTATATCCTCGAGCACCATGTTCGATGTTGTGTCTTTAAGAGCTACGACGCGACGCCCTTCGTAGGACTTTATTTCCTAGAGCTCTTCCTTCCATTTTCGAAATATTGCCAGCAGTCCCATCGTCTTTGCAGTTTTGCCACATAGCGCTATACACCCGTCCGCCCCTTCTCCACGCTACTATATCTGCTTTTCAACGCTAGGCTATACTCGCCTCGCCAGCGATCCCTATTTGAAACCGTTCCAGCCCTCAACGTCAGCTTCAAACCGCTGGCCCCCTCGATCGACACTATTCCGTTCGTCGATTCAGGCGAAATTCAACATATATTGATCTCTCCGATACCCCCCTTCACCCCGTTTGCCTCCTTTCCACGATGAAGAAGTTCGGTTTCTCGAGGAAGTCCGACAAGGCTGCCGGTTCAGCATCCGACAACCCCTACGCTCAGCAGCCCGCTACTCAAGACCCATATTCCAACGGATCTCAGTCTAACGGCCAAAGCTCCATGGGTCCTCGACCTACTCCGGGCGGCCTTCCCAATGGCCCACGCGGAGGTCTCCCCTCGGGACCACGAGCCGGCGGTTCATTCGGTGGACCTCCTGCTCCACGACCTGCAGGGCCCCAGCAGTCTAATAGCTACGGAGGCTCAGGATACGGCTCAGGATCCGGGTCTGATAAGTACGGCTCTGGTGGCGGATACGGCGGAGCCCCTGCCCCACGACCTGCAGCGACCCAGCAGTCTAATAGCTATGGAGGCTCAGGATACGGCTCAGGATCCGGGTCTGATAAGTACGGCTCTGGTGGTGGATACGGCGGAGCTCCCGCCCCACGGCCTGCAGCGTCCCAGCCGTCTAATAGCTATGGAGGCTCAGGATACGGATCCGATAAGTATGGATCCGGTGGCGGATATGGCAACAACCGATACGAGACTGGTAGCAGCCAGAGTCCATCATCTGCGGGATATTCATCCTCTTCCCGCCCCGGTGGCTACGGCGGAATGGGTAAGGACGATTCCGACGGCTATGGCGGGCGCGGTAATTATTCTCAACAAGATTCGCAATACAATTCCGCACCATCGGGAGGGCCCGCCAGCCGATATGGGAATGGGAACCTGGCCCGAACTAACAGCTCGTCCACGGAAGTCAACCGCAACGATCTCTTCGGTGGTGCGCAGAACCGTTACGCTCCCGATCGGTCCAACGCTTATGTTTCGAAGTCAGACGGTGCCCAGGGAGACCAATCCGGGAATGGAAACCTGGGTCGAACTAACAGCTCGTCCACGGAAGTCAACCGTAACAATCTCTTCGGTGGTGCGCAGAGCCGGTACGCTCCTGCCCGGGGCAACACTTCTGAGGCGAAGTATGGGCAATCGGGGCAGTCTGCTGTGTCTGGCGTCGACTCTGGAGCGTATGGTGGTTATGGAGAACAGCGAGAGCTTACCGAAGAAGAGCTGGCAGACCAGAAGTTCCGAGAGACTAGGGGAGAGACGAGTGGAACTCGAGATCAATCTATTCAAACCATGGGCAATGCGATCCAATTGATGTACCAGAGCATCGAAATCGGCGAAGGTACAATGTCTCTAATGAGTTCCCAGGGAGAGAGAATCCACAATGCAGAGCGCAATATGGATCTTGCAGAGAACTACAATGCAGTGGGTCTCGATAAAGCGAAGGAGTTGCAGACTGTCAATCGAAGCATGTTCGCTGTGCACGTATCAAACCCGTTCACAGCTAAGAAGCGTGCTGCAGCTCGAGACCAGGAGGTGATGGAGCGTCACCGCATGGAGAAAGAACAGCGAGAGGAGACAAGGCGCAACCAGTACCAGGAGGCCCGGGCAGCAGAGCAGTCATTTAGGAACCTGGATGGCAATGGGCCAGGGGTCCGATCATATCCAAAAGTAACAAGAAAGGATAATCGGTTCATCATGGATGATGAATCTGATGAGGAGCATCAGAAGGAGGAGATCCTCTCTGACCAGTTTACTGTGGCAGAGGGCCTAGCAACCAGGATGCATGAAATGGCGATACAGACTGGCAGAATGGTTGACCGGCAACTTGGCACTCTTGATAGGCTTGCTCAAAAGGTAAGTTGCCTTCTCCTTACACGACTCTCAACTATGGGGCGTGGACCCTAGCTTACCTTCTCTTTTAGACGGATCGTGTCGATGATGGCGTTAGGAGGAACAGAAACGAGCTGGACAAAATCCGATAAGTCTTAGAGGCTAAGAGTATCAATTGCATTGTGTTATTGGAAAGCCTAGTGTCACCTCTAGAAAGATTGGAGTTTTGTTTAATTCAATTATAATGCTCTTCTAAATATAGTTATTTTTATCTGAAGTAATTTCGATCATTTATTTGATGCTGGAGTACAAAAGCCAGTGGGATAGCACTTCCAAGTACGAATACTTCGGAGGTGTTTATTAGTTGCTTTCGCGCACTGTACAACTGTTCCTGCCACCTTCAAATTTTTTTCTCTCTCACTTAGTAGGCTCTTCGACCTGCTCCTGTCTGTGCCATGATGGAGATCTCCCTGAGACGGTAGACAGGATGGCAGATATCTCGAGAGCATCGAAAAGACGGAAATTCGATGTCTCTGGATCAAGTGGAATTTTGAAATACCAGGATAATTCCGAGGCTCGCCGTCCGCAACCAGACGACTCGTGCATCCGAGCGGAAAGGATGGAGATTCCGGCAAAGGATCGGAAGAGTCATGCCCAATATGACACCCGGGATCGTAAGCATAAGAATTCGATACAGTCGTCGACATGGTCCGATGACCCAAAGCTCCTGAAGGCGAGAAAAGAACTCCCAATATGGGGTTATCGAGCTCAGATCCAGAGTGCTCTGCGGCGGAGTGACCTCCTCATCATTGTGGGAGAGACGGGTTCGGGCAAGAGTACACAAACACCCCAATTTCTCCTTCGCGAGCCATGGTGTCGCAGGCAAACGAAGACGACTAAGCTTGATGAGGACGGTACGAAACGCCAGGTAGAAGTCGGTGGAATGATTGCTGTTACGCAGCCTCGTCGAGTTGCTGCCACGACCTTGGCTCACCGGGTATCGCAAGAGGCAGGGTGTCCTCTGGGCAAGTCAAGCCATGGTCTCGTCGGTTACTCTGTGCGTTTCGACCACAATGTTCCGAAGGGGACAAAGATCAAGTTCTTGACAGAGGGAATGCTATTGCAGGAACTACTTCAAGACCCTCACCTCCGACAGTACAGCGCCGTCATTGTCGACGAGATCCACGAAAGAAGCATCGATGTCGATCTTCTATCCGGCTTTTTGAAGCAGATCCAATCCAGCGACCTTAGCGGCCGTGGCGGAGTCCCGTTGAAGATTGTTGTTATGAGTGCCACGGCAGACGTGGAGGGAATGCAGGGTTTCTTCGCTCATCGGCAGAATGCCATGGATATGCCACAAGAAGTTCCCGATGGCGCAGAATCAACGCCTATAGAACTGCTTCACATTCGCGGCAGACAATACCCCGTTCATATCTCCCATGCGCCAAAACCTGTACCCGACCTTCAGGACGGCCTTGTACGCTCCATATTCAAACTTCACACGGAAGAGCCATTGCCCGGCGATATCCTCGCATTTTTGACTGGACAAGAAGAGATCGAGTCCGCGCAACGACTAATAGAAGACTACGCGGCTACCTTGGCATCGAACGTACCCAAGGTTAAGGTTCTTCCGCTCTTCGGACAGTTATCCATCGAGGCCCAGCATGCAGCATTCCGGCCTGTCAAGGAGCCTTTTACGAGAAAGATAGTCCTTGCGACTAATATTGCCGAGACCTCCGTGACAGTGCCAGGAGTACGCTACGTTGTGGACTGTGGAAAAGCCAAAGTCAAGCAATTCCGATCTCGCCTTGGACTCGAGTCTTTGCTCGCAAAGCCGATATCGAGGTCATCCGCGATTCAGAGATCTGGAAGAGCGGGTCGAGAGGGGCCAGGGAAATGTGTGAGGCTATACACTCAAGAAGGCTTTGAATCGCTCGCAGAAAGAGACCTCCCGGAAATCCTACGCAACGATGTACTGGGTGCCGTTCTGACGATGAAAGCGTGCGGAATTAACGACATTCAGTCCTTTCCTTTGATGGATAGGCCCGATACCGAAGCCATACTTAAAGCTCTAAGCTATTTGCATTCTCTCCGTGCTATCACGGATAATGGAGAGATCACAGACATTGGCAGGAGACTTGCCAGATTCCCCATTTCAGCTTCTTTCGGCGCTGTCTTATTAGCTGCTGCTGAACCCCAGTTCGATTGTGTCCTCGAAGCTATCGATGTCATCTCGTGTATAACTTCGGGGGAGGACATATTCCATCGTCTTCTCTCTGAGGAAGACCAGGAACAAGTGGAGGAGACGCGGAAGGAACTTTACCGCCGCGAAGGTGATATACTCACATACTTGACCACTATGCAGCAATATACGGCAGAGCACGCGGACCGTGTGCAGTGGTGCAAGAAGAGGCGCGTCAACATTCGCAACATGAGAATGGCCGTCAACATCAGGAGGCAACTTCGCGGTCTCTGTCTCAAGGAAAAGCTGTTGAATGAGGCGCCACCTCCGGACCCTCAACCTTTTGAGCCGTTGCCACCCGACCGAGCGGAGAATCTACTCAAATGCTTTCTAAGGGGCTTCGTTTCAAAGACGGCACTGTTGCACCCGGATGGAAGCTATGTTACAATCCATGGAAAGCATACCGTCGCAATACACCCCTCAAGTGTTTTGCATGGTGTTAAGAGAGAGGCGATTATGTTTTTGGAGCATGTCTTCACGCAGAAGAGTTATGCGAAGAAGGTTAGCGCAATTGAGGCGCCGTGGATAGTGGAGGAGCTCGAAGGGAGCTCAGGTTCTGTTTCTTCGGGACTGTAATTTAGGAGATGCAACACCGCTATCGAACAGAAGACATATATGCAAAGAACCTAGTGTTGACAACTTCTTGTACGCCCAGTCTCGCAGCAGTAATCCGCCATAATGGCTTTGGGCATGGAGATAATTCTAGCAGTAGACGACGCCGAAATCTCTCCTAACGAATGGCCAACCGTCATTACAGGGCAAATCCCTCATAAATTCACACGCAGTCGCTTTGAGGCTTCGGTGGGACAGTGTTTTATGTTATTGACACAGTACATATGAGGACGTGGACTTCGACCTACCAGTAAATTTAGTCATCGTAGATCCAAGAATATGGACGACCTTCCTTGCATTTCCTCAGGTATACACATTCGGAACGCGATCTAACCCACGTAAACCCTCACGCATCTTCGATTTTTTCTTGCCCTATACTTATTTGATCTTGACCATGAGGAAAATACAAGCTATACGGCGAATATCAACGGGTGCCATGGGCGGAAATGGCCTCCAACCGGCGTTGAGGGCGTTGCTGCCCCCGATTCAATTATACCGGCGGCTTCTGCGTGCCCACAGGAAGCATTTGCCTCGAGATATGAGATTGCTCGGAGATGAGTACATAAAGGCCGAGTTTAGGGCGCACAAAGATGCGGAGAATCCGTCACATGTGGTTAGTCTCAGTCACCGACAGTCAGGCCTAGGGTGAGGAGAGGGCTAATTTTAGAACTCGAATGGTGTCCTTAGATCACTTTCTTGACAGAATGGCAACTTTATGCTCAAAAGATAGAAGGGAATTCATGGAGGGGAGAGAAAATCGATTCTAGAGTTGTGGAGAAGATGACGGGTAAGTGTGTCGTGGTTTCTTGATGTTGGCTACCCGCCTCACAATACTGCAAGGGGCCATGGACGAAGAATTGAACCTCTAACCAACATTGACGTGATAGATGAGCAGATGCAGCAGCTTTATGAGCTGATGCAAACGATACGTGAAGGGGAGGGGGAGGGGGAGGGAGGCTCTGAGCGCAAGTAGTTGAGACCTCTTCAGGATGACACAAGAAAAAGATTGAACTGTCATCACCCCGGGAGAGAGCTGTGGTTACCAGACCTGTACACTAGGCATCAATGTATAGATTTCTTCGGGTTCAGGAATTCATTAAAACCTTGGTCCCATTATCATCTCGATTAAAATAACACTATTATCATTACGTCGTGAGGCCATCATCTCGTGAAAGCAAAGGGCAACTCGGCTAACGGCCGATATTTCGATCCAAGCGTTTCTTCCCAACTCTTCGCCTTTTCTATTTCTTCGTCGCTAAGCCGTTTCCCCGGACGTCTGGACAAAAGTTCTTTAGTCCGTTGCTCAAGAAGGGTCACCAGCCATGCTGAAGTCCCTATTGTTACTGGGTGGTCTGGAAGCAACACCCTCTGGCGCCAATGTTGGCACTCCGTCATCAAAGCCACCGCACCATCAGTGTCGCCCAACTTTGCCTTCGTCAGCCCAAGCCTGAAAATGATCGTCGGAGTGAACAGGCTGTGGTTCCCCAGAGTCGCTCTCGCAGCGGCCAAAGCCTGACTCAACACCTGCTGCGCTTCCTCGAACTTATCCTGTTTGAAGTAAGCCCAACCTAAGTCGGCTCTCGCGAACAAGACCTCGAAATGAGCAGCACCATGTGTGGCCTCGAGCTGTTCAGCGACCTGCGTGAGAGGTCGTTCCATCGCGCTCGCACGATTGAGCTGGACCCTGATGAAACATAGTTCGCGAAACGCCCGGAGAGTCGAGTAGCTCCTTGAATTACGCCGATTCCAGCGTCCGTACGCCTCCTCGGCAACTGCTTCCGCCTCCTTCCACTTCAGCTGATATTGGTAGATTAACGATAATCTCTGCTTGGCCTTGAGGTACCACATGGAGTCCTCGCTCACGGTTGAGAGAACCATGTTAACCAGTCTCTCTGCTGGTTCGAATAGCATGTTGTACAGGTATATAACAGCAAGGTCGAGGCAGACGGTGCGATGCGCACTTCTGGCCAGGGCCACGTCAGAAGACATATCCAATCTCTCACTCACTTCGAGAAGGATACTGAAGGCTTCACCCCATTTAGCGAGTGACACGTACAGCTTTCCGAGCTCGACCATCACCTCGAGCGCCCAATGGTCATTTGCACCGAGCTCATAGATGCGTTCCTCGAGGATCTGGTTAAGGAGGATCACACACTCCTCCCACTCCCCGGATTTGCCTAAAGCCGTAGCAAACTTCCTATCCATCTCCGTTTTCCTATGGAAATCAATATCGTCGTTATATTCCGCACCGTAAGCCCGAATGGCTCTCATATGCGGGACAAGGCGCGGGTAGATTCGGTCATGGAATGAGTTGGGGGGGTCAAGGACCGAGCCAAAAAGCACACTGCGTGCTGCCTGGTGGCAGGTTTTGTAGGTGACTGGGGTCATACGATCCCTGGCCCAGGAATGTACAAGGTTATGCATAGAGATTGTTGGTCGTTCCCATCCCATGTCATACCTGATCAGCGCAAAATTCTGCAGAATCAAAAACCCTCGGGCCATAAATATGGCATCGAAATCGCCGTCCTCGCAAATTCCAATGAAAGAACTCTTCGTGGCCGTCGAAGAATCTGAAGATGGCTCCTCCATGGGTGCCTTACGATTAAGGCGGAGCGCAGGTTTGATCTCCCCATATCGCCCATGTTCATGTAGATGGTGCGTAGCGAGGACAAGGACATCTACCAGGATGCCTTCGTTGTGGTAAAAGCAGAAGGTGTTGAGAATTTGAAGTGCGCATCTGAATCCTGAAGCAAGTGTCGTGGTACCTCGAGACATGGTCACGAAGTAGTCGATGGTGGCCTCGAACGAAGCATAGACGCCCTTGTTACTAAAGGCGGCATCATGGTAGAGCTGGTTTTTAAATAGCTCCTTCTTACGAAGTCGTAATCCTCTCTGGTATTCTGCAATAGAACACCCTTGGTTGTTGATGTAAGACCCGGCCTGGTCCAAAGCTAGTGGAAGAGAACCGAGTTCAAGGACGAGTTTTTCCGCCCCCGCGCGGACTTCCTCGGATTCATAATCTAAACGAGCAGAACGAATCAAGAGCTTGACCGCCTCATTGAGATCCATCTCAGCAACATTGGCCTCAGCTATACACGGCCCTTTGGGAGGCAAACCACGGTGCCGGCTGGTGAAAATAATGTTGCCTCTTCCAGGATTCGGCAGATATGGAGAGATGTCTCCGTTATCATAGTTATCCACAACGATAAGCCAGCTTTCACTACTGGCCTGCAACCAGGATTTAACCGAGTCAGGGTTAACAGGCCCATTGTGTCCAGCGAAAATAGAAGTCGTCATGTTTTGAATACTCTGGAGTATCGTGGATCTGCTCGAGGCGTCAATCCAGAAAATATGGTTGAATCTTTCTTGCTATATTAGTATCTCGATCTTCCAATGTGGGACCTAGAAATTCATCAGAAAACATACCGATCCTTGAACTGGCCTGTGAAGCGGAGGGCGATCTGTGTTTTGCCAGCACCGCCGATTCCCCAAAGCCAGAAGTCTCTTCTTGGAGAGGACGCAGGGTCTCGAGGATAAAAGAACTTATCCATCTGCTCAAGGATATTCTCACGGCCAGTAAAGAGTGAACTGGATGCTTTTTGATCACCTGGAGTACCCATCATATACGTGGTTGGTGAAGGGGTAATTGTATGGCCTATAGAGAGTTAGAGCCAATGCTAATGCAGTCGGTTGGGGAACGAATGGAGTTGTAATACAGGCGGCCTTGAGAGGAATCTGATGCTTATACTTATTCTTCAATGCATCGACAACCTTATCGATTGCTACGGAGACATAGGGAATACTGAGGTACTCCTCTGTCGCCTGCCTTAGTGCAGGCATCTTCTTGTACTCATGGATCCTGATCCTGCCTAGTTCTTTGGAAGGGGGTAGAGAGAATCGGTAGTATGAATCGGGACAGTCTTCGAACTGGCGCATTAATTCGACATGCGGACCTTCGGGGTCGGTGAGGAAGTCGGCCGTCATTCGCGTAATCTCACCGATATCGTAGGTCATCCCGAGACGGCCCTTCGATCCCGGGTCGAGCGAAGGGGGTCTCTGTCCGGTCCCCAGGCTGACAAGACAGCCCAACGGCCTTTCCTCGCCGAAGTGCGACTTGGCTTCGTTGAGCATAATCTTCGAAGGATTGTTCCACTTGACCGCGCCGTCGATGAAGGTCTGGGCATGATTCCCGGATCCGAGCTTGGCAGGTTTGAAAATAATTGGCGCTGCAGTGGTAGCCCTCGCTGCCTCCCAGATCTGACAGTTCATCACTTCTCCCAGGCCCCTGTAGGTGCGGAAAAGGGTCGGGGTGTTTTCGTCTCCACCCTTACGCATAGCAACCACAAAGGCTGATCCCGTCTCTTTCTCATTTTCAAAGTCTAGCATGTGGGTTCCGCATTGACGGGCATCGACAGTCTCCTTGATGCATGCCTCGAGAGCGCTCTCTCGAAAGCTGCGGTCGAACCGCCTGTTTTTCTTCTTAAACACCTTTTTCGCCAACTTTTCATACTCATCTATCACTTCCTGGGTGTTCATGCGCAGGCGACCAAGCATAATGGCCATTAGACTGTCAAATGTTTAGTTTTTAAAATCTCGCTTCCCGCATAGGGAGAGATGGATCTATACATACCCGCCAGTACTTGTGCCTCCTATGAGATGAAAGTGATCACACGGTTTAGGAAGCTCAGAAAGGCCGCAAACCTCTTGTAACCTTTTCATGATCTCGTGAAGAATCACAGCCTCCGAGATTCCTCGGATGCCGCCCCCATCTTATCTATGTGAGCTAGAGTCGCCACGAGAGAAACTGTTGAAAGTCTTACCTAGGGAGAGGAGGAAGACAGGGTCGCCAACATCTTCCGGCTCATAGTCCATCCCGACCGATGATTTCATTAGAAGAGCAGGGGCATCAAGAAGCCATATAATCGGATCGGTTCTAGTCTAAAAACATCGTCGGATCACAGAGAGGAGCCATTGCTTTATATCTGGGGGCTCGTGTTCCCGGATGAAATGGCGTTGATGCAGCCAGAGCAGCGGTCGCCACCCTGGCCTATGCGTGAGGCGCAATAAACGCCGACAGTCTGGTTCGGTTAACACTGCCACTGAAAGGACAACGCAAACACCATTTGAATCAATCATCGTCCTTTGCCAGGTTTCACCAATCTGCAGGACTGATTGGGCCGATGGGCCCATTTCTGCCTAGAAGGTCGCCCTGCATCAATGCATCGAAGTGGATGCTTTTTTCCCATTTTGCCTGGCGACTGGTCCTCGTTGGCAGTCTCAGGAGAAGTCAGGTTTGCTGAGGTCGGGAAGCCTGTTTCTCCCTCTCTTCATTTCTTTGTTCTTGGTTGGTTTTATACACACATCCGTGGGGGGGAGAGCTAGTTTCAACATTGAAAGATTCAATGTTCGTTTATGCTTGAAGTGGGTTGGGATAGAATAGAGCAGGACATTTCACCTGGTTGTGCCTGCCATCCTCACAATTAGTCAAACATCTACAGAGGTACAATGAACAAAATGAACAAACACATCAAATCTTGCTCAATGAACCTAAACTAGACAACCAAATGCGTCCTTCGTGGATCCGCGGCCCCTCGGCCTCCCGAGCCGTCGGTCAGTATTTTCGGGGCCACATAACGCGGTCATTTACGACGCTCGGAATCGAGACCTCGTGCGATGATACCTGCGTCGCCATCCTAACCACTGAGCCAACCCACCGCAGCGCCTCCCTCCCCTTCAATGCGAGGCGCACCTCCGACAACCGCCAATTCCGTGGCGTGTTTCCACCAGCGGCCCTAGACGGCCATGCCTCCTCCCTCGCCAGCCTGGTCTCCTCCGCCCTCTCATCATGTTCCGGCTCTGCCAACCTCCGCCCCGACCTCGTCGCCGTCACGCGCGGCCCGGGAATGTCCGCCAACCTAGCGGAGGGATTGTCGCTAGCCAAGGGCTTGTCCGTCGCGTGGGGTGTGCCTCTCATCGCCGTGAACCACATGCAAGCTCATGCCCTCACGCCCCGACTAGTCGACGCCCTGAACGCCAATCCCGACGCTAGCGACACCGACTTGAGCGAACCTAAGTTCCCCTTCCTAACCCTCCTCGTCTCCGGCGGCCACACCCAGCTCGTGCACTCCCGCTCCCTAACCGACCACCGCATCCTCGCCAACTCCTCCAACATAGCCATCGGCGACGCCCTCGACAAGTGCGCCCGCCTGATCCTCCCCGAAGATGTCCTCGCCTCCTGCCCGGACGTCATGTACGGCCGAGCCCTCGAAGCCTTCGCGTTCCCCGACCCGGAAGACGTAAACGCCTACGTGCCACCAGCCAAGCGCGCCGACGAGATCAAACCCTACACTTCCCCCCACGGCTGGACTCTACATCCCCCCTTAGCCGGGACGCGACGCCTGGCGTACGATTTCACCTCCCTGCAAAGCCACGTGCAGACCATCTTCGCGAAACAGCCCGACCTCTCTACACCCCAACGTCGCGCCCTCGCCGTCGACATCATGCGCCTCGCCTTCGAGCACCTCGTCGGCCGCGTCCTTCTCGCCCTCGGCTCCGACGAGACGGGGGAGCTTGCTCGCAGCGTTTCGACCCTCGTGGTCTCGGGCGGCGTCGCCTGCAACAAGTTCCTCGTGAGGGTCCTTAGGTCTATGCTCGATGTTCGCGGGTACTCTCATATTGGCGTCGTGACGCCGCCGGTGGAGCTGTGCACGGATAACGCTGCGATGATTGCGTGGACGGGGTGGGAGATGTACCGGGCTGGGTACGAGTCGGCGCTGGATGTGCGGGCTTTGAAGAAGTGGTCTGTTGATCCTACGGCGGCAGATGGTGGGATATTGGGCGTTGAGGGGTGGATTCCCAAGGAGAGGTGAAAAGAAACGTCTCTTGTGTACTAACTATGTATTATACGGAACTTGTATCATAACTTGGCGGTTCATGAGAGTAATACCATAGACTGTAAATATATATCATAAATTTTTCCCTCCAGATCAATGTTGAAAGGATGTTGTCAAATGCTCATTCCTTTCACGCTTTTCTATAACCCAACGACTTGCTCTAAATCTCGTTTTATATATCTTCGTCCCAATCTCCAGTAAGCAGTAGACTTTTTCCCCAGTGTCATCTCACGAGAGCCCTCGCTCTCGTCCTCTCCTCCTCCGTCAAAACCCACAATATGTCATCCTCATCCTCCTCACCATCCCGAGCGCCGCTTCCCTTGACGACCTCCTCCCACTCATCATCCTCCATGTTCACCACCATCAGCATCTGCGTAACCCTAGCAAACACCTCTCTCGTCGCATAGTTCCCTTTGGACACAGCGCTGACGACACCAGAGAAATCCCTCTCCAGTCTCACGGCGCCAAAGGCGCTCGTCCGGCCCGCGTAGCCCCACAACCTCTTCTCGAGCTGCCGGGAGAGATTGCGCGCCGTAATGTCCAGGAGCGCGCCGTACGTCTTGGGCGTCATGAGTCGCGCGATGGGTCTCATGAGTTGATCCCAGCCGTGTTCGAAGCGGCGAGCCACGAGGTCGTGGAAGGAGCTCTCGTCTTCGTCGAGCTGTTGCGCGGCGTCTGCGAATTCTTCCTCGGTGAGAGAATAGTCTATGTCCCGGAAGGTATCGGAGAGGACCGGCCGGAGACGGAGCTTGACAACGTTGTGGAAGAGCACCTGGATGCCCTCGTTGAGAAGTTCGGTCGTCTTGGAGGTAAACGTGCTAAGGAGGTTGGAAAGGGTGGTGGCAACAAGACCGGCATCCCGCTCGTTGGGGAACGCGTCCCTTATGGAAGAGCTCCGCGCGACACCGTTTGGCTGATCGGAGGACACGCCGAGATTTGTTTGGATAATTCGGTTAAGGTATTCATTGGCCATGTCAAGACTGTTGATCAATACGATGAAAGATATGATTCTGTCCTCTGGCGGGAACCCTCCCTGTACCAACGCCTTAGGGTACGACTCGTCTCGCATCTTCCTCTGCACCATACCGACGAAGTCAGCCCCCATCACGCGCCCTATCGTCGACACGACTGACGAGATGACCTCCCGCTGACACGTAGCAAGGGACTTTTGAATGACTGCATTGACGATGAAGATTACGTCGTCCACTGCTAGTATAATGTATGGCTGACTGGCGTCGACATGCCTGTTCAGGCTGAGAGAGAGGCCGGTAGGATATTCGTCAAGTTGGAATGCCTTCTCGACTGACCGGCGGAAGAAGAATGTGCTCATGACATTGTACGGAGTCGTTAACTTTGTAGACACCTTCTTGCTGAGATTCGACTTGGTGATGACGTCGGGTAGAGCCACAGTCTCCCGCTCGCCCTCCTGTACAGTAGTCTATTCTGTAATGTCAGTTGCCTGTTTCTACAGCTCCGAGACAGCCACGCATAGCATGTTGAACTTGAAACATACCTTGCATTTCGCCGCAATAAAGCGAGTGTACAGTGACCACCGGCTGAGCATCACGGAAATTTCGTTGAGGATGGCGTCTACCTCCTTCATATCAACACCGCCCTCATCCTCGCTACTTCGGACATTGGTCGAGACACCGCCCGTCGCAGGCGAGTTTACTCGAGCCACGCCGCCACCTCTTTGCTGAGGAAGGAAGCTTTGGACGAGGAAAGAAAACGGATAGCTCTTCACGTCTGTCATCCTCCGCTCCACGTTCCGTTCGTCGCTCCAAGTATCAAGGATGATGCCACCCTGAATATCGGCCTCCATCTGCAGCCTCTCGATTACCTTGACCATCTTCCCCTGACCGTAGTGCCGTTCTACTAGGCTTCCATGGCCTTCCACAATCTGGGCAATGTGTTCGAAAAGCTTCGTAAGGGCGTTGGCGTAAAAGTATCCGTCCTTCCTACCAGTAGGCGCATTCTTGAGCGTCGCTCTGGCGTAGCCGGCCACCCCCTGACAGACGTAGCGTCCGTAGACATCTAGGCCTACATGCCCCCTGCCAATCAACGGAAACAGCTTAAAGAACCTCGTGACCTTGGCATTATCGCCGTCGCTCGTCGCCCTTTCGAATTCTCTCAAGAACAAACTGCACAGGCTCTCCTTGGCATTCTCGAGCGTCACCCACGGCGGGTCGGGCACCTCCACGCTCGGCACGATCTCGGCAGCGAACCCCCCACGAATAATCTCCTCGGGCACGTTGCCAGCCCTCGCGATGTATCCAGCCGCCGCCTCCCAATCCTGCGGCGCGCCCATGGAGCCAACGACACCGTTTATGCACGCCTTCAGCTCGGCCACCTGCTCGACGACGCCTAGCGTGTCCTCGACCCGGCTCTTCTCGAGATCCAGCTCCTTCACCTTGTCGCTAAGCCGCCCTGCCGTCTCCGAGGCGCCCGCCAGCATGTCGCTGCCGATGGTTCTCGTCGCTATCACCTGGGACCCCAAACCGGCCCTCAACACATCGAGCCGGGCGAGCTCACGGCCGAGGTCCACTTGAGACGACACGAGGGCATCAAGGCGTGCGGTTACCGAGGACTCGCGCTCGTGGAGGGCCGCAAGCGTGGCGCGGATCTCGGCGGGCGTGGTTGCGTTGCGGATGTCTAGTGTGGGTGCGGGAGCCCTCGTCGCTATGCTAGATCGGCGGGTCGGGTTGGGGTCGGGGTGGCGAGAGAAGAGGGCGCCGTCGCCGTTGGGGAACGTGGGCATTTCGGGCGCCTTGCCGGGAAACGCATTGCGGTCCCGGAGGGCGGCTTTTTCGTACGGCGAAATGGCCAGTTCGCGGCTGGGGAGATTTCGAGGATAACTCGATATGTGTGGGCTGCAAGAAAGACGCGGGAAAGAAGCTCCTAGGGGTTGGTGGAATTTCGTGGAATTTGAGGAGAGCGGGTTATGAGGGAGCACAGTCGAGGCTGTTGCGGTTGTTGAGGTGAGGTGGGTTTGGTGGGGAGAGCTTGAGGCGATTACGAAGTACTGTGCTGGTCACTGGTGTCAATGTTGGTGTTGGCTTGACGGTGGTACAACTAACTGTACAGTTCACAGTTCAGCGAGTGTAACTCGAGGCTTCAACTGCGTTTTGGCTGCCCAAACATCAACACATCAACGCCAAAACCAAAATCGATTTCACTTATTGATCTTTTACTCTTGAGACGAATAATAGCACACCCTGCTCAGTAACTTCTTGGAAATATATAGTTCAAATTGATTGCTCTTTCAGGAATGGCCACCTGCCAACCAGGACTAGGCTTAGACCCGAGTCTATCTCCCTCCCCTATTATCTCAACGCCGACCATTGCGCCCTGGAGCTAGAAATAACATCAAATCTGCTAATGAAGAGGCGCCCAGGATTCAATTCCAAATAACATGGTGCAAGTGTTGATTTGTATTATCCGCTTTATTTATACAGCCCTCCTCTCGAATGCCTTGCTATTGCCTTCCTCAACCAGCCATTTCTATTTCTATGCGCCGCTTCGTGAAAAGGCCAGAGACGAGAAACCAAAAGAAGAAGAAAAAAACAGGTGAATGGGGGGAAAAAAGGTCTGGCCTCTGATGTCTTGCGATGCTCCTCATCGTCAGCCCGAGCATATATGGTTTGAAGTAGATTACAGGCGGAAAGCAGGCCAAAGATGTAAAAACCCAGATGAACTCTGGTCCAAAACCAAGCCGCGCAAAAACATGTACAATGCAATGCCGTTTTCAGGGAAAAAAAAAAAGAAAAAAAGAAGAAGAAGAAACAAACTCCTTTCCCTAGACCCCGACTCCTCCAGACATGCTACTTTTCGCAGAGAGATAACTTTCATACTCATACAGCTTGGCTATACCCGTTGCCGAGCCGTTTTTTCCTGCCGTACATCCAGTACTTCCTCGCCTCGTCGGCCCAAAACACCGTGCTGCAGAGCATCACTAGGCTCACGAGATCGTAGAAGCTTAGCGCCTCGGTTTGGAAAACCTCCTGGAGCCATGGCAAGTAAATGACCAGCAGCTGGCCCGCAAGACTGAGCGACACGGCCCAGTTGAAGAGTGAGTTGGAAAACAGACCGATCTCGCCCTGTAGGATGGACTTCGATTCGGATCTGCAGGCAAGCGCGTTGAACATGTCGAAGAGCACGAAACATGTAAACGTCATTGTTGTGTCTCTCCGTGACACTTCGCCATCCACGAGCATTCTGCTATAAACCATCATCGTGCCGAGCATGATGATGGCCGCTGATGTGAGTACGCGCCTAATCAGTGCTTGGGTCAAGACTGGGTCTCCGCGTCTTCGTGGCGGCTTATTCATGACGTCTTTGTCGACAGCCTCAACGCCGAGGGACTGCGCTGGCGGGCCATCCATAATGATATCTAGCGGAATCGGTTAGCGGCGCGTGAATTCAAAGTGGAGAGAGGAAGTGGATTCTTCGATCCAGCTACTTACTGATCCAGAGAATCTGCATGGCATTCAACGGATTCTTGAACCCAAGGCAGGTGCAAACCAGCACCAAAGACAGACTCGCCGCGCTGGTGCTGAGTTGGAATGTTAGGAAATTTTGGATGTTGTTGAATATGCCCTTGCCTTCTTCGATGGCGTGGAGAATAGTCGAGAAGTCATCGTCCGTCAAGATCATGTCAGCAGCCTCCTTGGCAACGTCGGTTCCGTTGAGACCCATCGAGATACCAATATCGGCCTTCTTGAGAGCCGGCGCATCGTTCACGCCATCTCCGGTCATGGCCACGATATCGCCTCTCGATTGTAGTGCGCGGATGATCTTTAGCTTGTGGTCGGGGTTGGTTCGCGCAAAAATCGTCGTGTGACTCATGGCGAGCGCGAGATCTTGCTCAGACATGGCGTCGACCTCGTCGCCCGTCAGGACCGGTCGGACCGTCGATTGACCTGGTGCTCCTCGCTCGTTGGCCACCGCAATATTCATGCCAAGCTGCCTGCCAATCGCCACTGCTGTCGCCTCAGCATCGCCAGTGATCATAATCACCCTGACTCCTCCGCGCATTAACCTTCGAATTGAGCGACTCACGCCAGCACGTGGTGGGTCGCGCATGCCGACAAGGCCTGCAAACGTCAAGCCCCGGAACGTCTCTTCAGTGTAGCGGGGCAAGGGACTATTCCCTCCGTCAGTGCTAGGCGGGGTAGTGCGAGGATTGGATGATAACGCCGTCCTGCCCTTCGAAGGTTTCGAGACGAGACCGCTGGCAAACGCCAGGACACGAAGTCCCTGGGATGCCATTGCATCCGCAGCGTCTAGTGCCTCTTGCTTCCGAGCCCGATCAAGGACTATTTCGCGGCCGTCTCCAGTGACGTACGTATCACAGGCATCGAGAATTTTGTCAATGGCTCCCTTCATGTAAGCAAGTTCTCGATCTCCCTTGTCCGATGCAACCGTTACGCCCATCCATTTGCGCTCAGAGCTGAAAGGGGTGTCGCTGATTCGAGGTCCAACCGAGTCTCGGACGTCGTGCTCCTTGAACCTGTCCAAAAGATCCAGCATCGCAACATCAGTAGGTTGCCCGACCCATCTCGTCCACGCCTGACCATAGCGACTCTGGGTGGATGAGAGCACAGCCCTTGCTCTAGTCGCAGATGTGCCGTCGTCGGCATACTGTCGAGCTAAGCGCCCATTGTTGGCAATGTTTCCGATACGTAGTATCCGCAACGTAGCCGCGTCTGGTCGTTTTTCCGTCGCCTCATCATCAGAGTCGACGTCGAAAGCGTTATCGGATCCAAAATACCACATCTTGGCAGTCGTCATATGGTTCGTCGTCAAAGTGCCTATTAAAGCGTGTTAGTCTAAACAGCAGGTACAAAACGCAAGACTTGACAATATAGGAGGCGTAAAAAATTACCTGTCTTATCGGTACACACAACATTAACCGAACCCAGGGTCTCAACTTTGGGCATTCTCCGAACAATTGCATTATGCCTTGCCATTCGGTGGACCCCAAGCGCAAGAGTAACTGTGACGATGATGGGAAGGCCTTCGGGAATAGCCGCGACGGCCAGAGAAACGGAGATTGTGAAGATGTCCAGCAGATTTTTCCCCTGTAGCCAGCCCACCAGAGAAATAAGTCCGATAATTACGAAGGAGAGCTTGCTCAATTGTGAGCCCAGACTATCCATGGACAGTTGGAGTGGCGATCTCGGACTTTCCGTCCCTGACACGCTTGTTGCAATGGTACCAAAGTGGGTATTGCCGCCGGTCGCGAAGACAATACCTTGGCCATGACCGGATTTGACCAAAGTACCCATGTAAGCGATATTGTGAACATCATCATCTCCGATTGGTGTACGCGCACCCGAGTTGGGGGACAGATGGCCGTTCATCGAGACGGGCATCTGGGAAGCCTGCGCTTTGGTATCGGCAATGACTCTCACCGGTTCGTTCTCGCCAGTGAGATTCGACGCATCGATAGTCAAGTCGACGGCCTTGGTCACACGGATGTCGGCTGGGATGCGGTCGCCAGTCGTGAATAAAACCAGATCGCCAGGAACAAGTTGAGATGCCATCACCTTGCTCGATGCCGCTTCCAATGCTTCTTCTCCTGGAGTGCTGGTACCGGGTGAGTTAATTCCGTCTAACGTGTCTCCCAGGGCTGGCGGCCAGGCCGCGGAGCGATTAAATGTCGTCGGGTTTGGAGTTGCGCGCACAAGGTGCGCATGGTTCGGGACGAGATGGTTCAGGGCCTCGATGGATTTCTCAGACCGGTATTCTTGCGCAAATCCGACTGCGACCACAATGGTAACTGCGACTGTGATGCTCAGCGCATCGTCCATATTTCCTACCAGTATCGACGCGGCTGCCGAGGCCAGCAGTAACAGGATGAGAGGCTCTTTGAACTGGCCGAGGAATCTTAGCCAGATGGGTTCGGGGTCTTCGTGCGGTATCTCGTTCGGTCCATAATCGCTGAGACGCTTTAGAGCGTCAACCTCTGATAGGCCGTGGGTTAGGGAAGTGCTTAATCGAGAAGCTACCTCTTCGGGGGTAGCGTAGGAGAACTGGTCCGCAACACCCTATATGATGGCCGTCAGCAACGCGAACACCATTCCGGGTAGAAGAGAAATAGCCATGGCAAGTTCCCACTCCCCAGACTTACTCTAGATTGTGCCGGTGTCGTCCGCGCCAGCCGTGAAGGAGGCCTGATATGCTTCCAGTGTTCCTTGTCCGATGGCTCGAAGTTAGGTCTCAAGAAAGCCGGATTCTCCGCAACTGGCAGAAGGCCATCGCTGTTCTGCCCGCGCCATGGCAATTGCATGGTTAGGGGACGTCGACGGGGGTCGTGTCAGGTAGTTGAAGCTAGCCACGGGTTTGGCAGTGCATCAGGACGAGCGGAATTGGATGCACTGTTCCTGACAGTCTAGTTGATGAAATCTAGGGATCGGAAAGTTCGACGGTGCTATGAAGTTCGAAGGGCTCTTCGCGTGAGAGAGACCTTGATGTCACGTTGTCGGAGCCGCTGGTCGCTGGAATGGTGACAGGGTCTCTGGTATATTTCAGGGAGAAGCGGCCTTCGAGGTTCTCCGGGTGCCAGCAAAACGCGGAGACGAAGGTGACGAGGCTGGAAAATACTTGATTGTATTTCAATACTCGAATCCTGGGAGAATGTCTATGTTTGAGTTTGGTGGCTGAAGAATGGAAGATTTGAGAAAGCAAATTTCCCAGGAACAAATCTGATTGAAGTGAACACGATTGCACAGTGCAGCATCTTGTTCTCAAACGGGCGAGTACAGCTGCTCAATTCGTTGGAAAACTGGACCCGGCACAGAACAGTGCTACGTCGCTCCTGGATTAGGACTAGTCTCGCTGGTAGCAGTGGGCCAAGGCCTGTGAGGTACCACGGGGGAGGTTCAGTCACTCAAGTCTTGGTGCTCTTTCAGTGGGTCTCGCGAGGCTAGACAAGTCTGGTGGAACTCGGAATGGAGAGATCACGGTGAAGACGACCTGTGCTGAACCATCTCAATCAATCGCCAACTTCGAAGTAATGAGAAGTTTACACAAAGTACGGCGTACAAACAGAACTACATCGGCCAGCTCTGTTGCACGCTGCATTGACACTTCAACACTGATCAATCATACTATACAAAGGAAGATGCGGTCTTATGTTCTCCCTTTCTCGATGGCCTCGGAATCGATAGATCAACGCACTGGAGACTTCGCCGCCTCGTATTCGACACAAAAGATACAACTCAGTTCACATGACGACCACATTGATAATAACCTCGATCCTAGGTGTATGAAGGATAGAGTTATTTTGACAACTTCAGTATTTTGCGTAGAAGTGTCCCTGCGGCGGTGGAGGGGTATAACTTGAAAACACTGCATCGGATAGGCGTGTGGATTTCTTTCAAGACAAGACCGCCATTACACGTACTTCGTCGTGTTGAATATAATCTAGTGTTGATCCTGGCGGTCTGGCTTCCAGAAGCTATCCACAACTTCAGAATGTCGTCAGCCTTTGGTGATTGTCTTCCTTCGCAGTCTTCATGTCACGTGTCTTTTCGATTAAAATTGGTTTGATTGGCTGCAACTAGATGACACATCAACCTATCCGCTCAACTTCGTTCTCAAGTTCTCGTCATGTTGCTGGGTGGCCCGAGCTCCCTTGTGGCGGTTCCCAGCCACCGACAAAAAGCCGGCAAATTAGTGGTGGACCTGAAATCGCCAGAAGGAATAGCAAAACACAAGCCCCCCCTCTCAAAGTCCCTCCACTCTTCCCCAAATTCGTCCGCCATTTTTTTGCTCGCCGCCGCAAAACAAAACCGCGTCGCTCGGTACCAACATCGTCGGAATCTGTCCTTAGACTTTGGGCGCGATTTCGAGCTGGCTTCGTGCACGTTATTCTTACTATCCGATCGCCGACTCTGTTTCGCATCCGTCCTGACCGTCCCGAAACTGAGCCGACACAACGCGATTCGTATCCACCAAACCTAGCGCGCCACCGCTGCTCTGGTGTTGTTTACACCTCACCACCATCGCCACCCGCATCCACGCATCACCTCTACACAGCTCATACTTGTTCTCGCAACGCTTTCGACTCCGGGCGCATCAACCTTCGTTTATAGGGAAACCTCAGCAGTGGCTTAGTGCCTCTTGCTTCCCCCCTTTTATCGTTTTGTTACGCGTCTTGCCCTCCCAGGATTCTATCCCGCCGCCACCACCACCATGTTCTATTCAGAGACGCTGCTCCAAAAGAGCGGCCCCTTAGCCCGAGTATGGCTTTCAGCCAATCTCGAGCGCAAGCTCTCTAAGACGCATATCCTCCAGTCTGACCTCGGCGAGAGTATCGAGGCGATATTGACGCCGAGCCAAGCGCCCATGGCCTTACGGTTAAGCGGCCAGCTTTTGCTTGGTGTCGTTCGAATCTACAGCCGAAAGACACGGTATCTACTGGATGATTGCAATGAAGCTTTGATGAAAATCAAAATGGTACGTCGCGTTGCGGTGTTGTCTGTGACATAGAAAAGGTGAACACGAACACGAAGCTAACTGCTATCCCTCGACAGGCTTTCCGATCAAGCGGAAACAATGACATGGTTACCAATTTGAACGTGTCCAATCGCGAGGCGCTTCTCCTTCCCGATCGAATCACGCCATATGATAACCTAGATATCCTTCCCCCACCAGACGCTGCGTGGCTGCTCGCTCAGATGGACGACGTCACGTCAACGCCAATGGGCCGAAAGGGTCGCGTTAACACCCGTGACATCAACCTCCAACAAAGTTTTGAAAATAGCCAATTCTTGCAGTCAGGGATGGAAAAGGAGGACGAGCTCGCCCTGGCTCCCTTGGATGATGGTATTGAACTTGAACTAGACTTTGGCGATGACATTGAGGAGCGCCCACGGAATGTTGACAGGTCGATTGAGATGGGTCGAGATGCCGCCGCGCCGATGGACGATGACAATTTCAGCGAGTTGGACCTCGGAGTTCGTCCTGGCAAGGAGGGTGGTGACCGAGAACCCTCTATCAACCTCAATTTCGACGATGGCATACGGATCGCCGATGAAGAAGGGGATATCCAAATGGGAGACGATGACCTGCAGTTCAACATGGATGACCAATCAGCAATGCCTACAGGGCTACATTTTAGCCGCCAGAGGATTTCCGAATCTCCTCTATCGGATATTGATGAAGATCTGGCTCGGGAGGTAGAAGAGGAGGTTACCCGACACAACCAGACCGACCTTTACGAGCCTACAGCTGAGGAGGACACGACAATTGTCCGCCGACCAGCCCCGAGGGCGAAGAAGCAAAAGGTTATCCTTCCTGACGAACAGACCATGCTCACAAGCTCCTACATCAAAGAGCAACACGCCAACCGAGACAACATTCTTAAGCCCCAGACTTTCCTTCCCAAGGATCCGTATGTTGTTGCGCTCATGGAGATGCACAAGAATGGCGGCTTCGTCACCAATTTCATCCTCGGCGGTCGTGGGTCGTCCTGGGCCCCCGAGCTCCGCACAATGCTATCCATTACTGGAAGCAAGCAGTCCAATGAACTCAAGCGCAAGAGGGATAGTGGCATCGCCGACATGGATAGCGACCACGGTATCTGGAAGTCGCCGCGACTTGATGTCGATGATGACGATCATCTCCTCCTCGGCGGAGATGCTGATGCTGGTAACCAAACCATTGGGCCCGATGGCACGATCCTAGAGATCCCGGCCGACGACCAGATGGATGACGGCCAAGAACGCGAAGGCAGCCCAATGCCCGCATTCGATGAGACGACGGCGCCCCTCGTCCACCCCGCCGACAGCGGACCGGTGTCTATTGGCACCAAGCATGCTGTGCACATCTTGAGAGACATCTTTGGACCTGAAGCGGAACACGATGCCGAGAAGCGGAAGAAGACTGTCGTTGTGTTCCAAGACCTTCTCCCCGAGGGCCAAACGACAAAGGCCGATGCGACAAAGATGTTCTTCGAGTGCCTAGTCCTCGCCACCAAGGATGCGATCAAGGTGGAACAGGGTAGCGATCTCGGTGCACCCATTCGAGTACGCGGAAAACGCGGTCTCTGGGGTGAGTGGGCCGAGAGGGAAGCCGGCGGGGAGATGGCTCCGGAAGCCGAAGACCAAATAGCGGCCCCTGCAGCCTCCCCTACACCGGGACCCCAAATCCAGCAACCACTAGCCGTCTCCGTTGAGTCTTAAATCTCAGGTGGGGGTAGACAAACGGGTTTGGGAACAAAATTGGTGTCCGGATTGTGAGGTGCATGCTATCGGTTGGACAAAACGAGGACGGGTGTCTTGTATCATTACAGAGGCCACTGCATTCATGGAACTTGGGAAAGGATGGCTGTCTTGTCTGGGAATAGGGGGTGGCGTTTTGGCGAACGGAAGATAAGGGAAGACCATGATACCAAGGCTTTTGCTTGGCTCCGCGGGCAAAGCTTTCTTGAGGCCTTGATTTTGCTGTTTATTTTATGTTTTATTTTTTCCCTGTCCAGTTTCTTTCCTGCCACTCCCTAGGGGTGTTACCTAGGAGTGTGCCACTTTGTTTTCTTTCATTTTTTCCCCCTCTTTTGTTTTTGGATCCCTTGTGTTTTTTCTCTATTGGATCCCTTGAAACTTTTTTTTTCCTTTTTCTTTCAATATGAGTGCGTTTCGCGGAAGCGGGCAAGGGAATTCCTTGCTCTTCTGCATAAGGGAAAAGACGACTGCTTTTGTTTGAACCCCCCTGGTAGCTGCATGGCCGGAACGGTATTTCCCCTAATTACGCCAAGATGCCTTACCACTCGAAAGGTCACACGATGCTTATGGAAAATGATCGGAGCGGAGGGCTTTTGAGTACTGAGTACAAACGCGAATTGACTAGTTTTTGAATGTTGAGATGTGATCTCTTTTTTCATTTTCTTCCTAGATTTAGCAGCGGAGTGACCCGGTTAGTGTCGGTCGGGGAATAGCGCCCGTACCTCGTACTAGTAGAAGCAAGGGTAGCTCGGTGTAGCGTTTGAGAGTGTAATCCTTCTAGTATCATCTTGATGAAAGTTGGATCGAGGATCAGTCCAGATTTGCTGACGTGCTGATGCGTTGATGTGTTGGTGTGCTGATCTGTTCACGCGTCGCCTGTAGGTACCAACTGTGTGTGTGAAGCCAACACAAGCCAACACAAGCCAACACGAATATCACAGTTGCAATGGTGGAGGGGGGCCCACAACGGGAAAGCCTGGCCAGGCCCAGGAACGACAAGGGGCCTACTCATCTCTTCCCCCGATGTAGTGTACAAGGTCTGGCTGGAAGCACCGGAGTTTGTAGTCGAAGTGTGGGCGAGGCGGATCGCAGCCCTGGCGAGAGAGGACAGGAGTCAGGACATGGCGCCCGTTCCATCAACGGCCGCAGTCCCTCCATACGAAGTAGGATGCGAGGGGGCTTCACCGGATTGTGTCGAGTGCTCACCCGGACTTCGTTGCTCAACTTATCCTCTGATCCACTCATCTATCCGCCCTAGGCCATCCTATCCCATCCTATCCATGCCTGTCCCCTCCTCCATATCCATGTCATATCCACTACTGTGCAACACAACCAGGCTTCGACGGATGCTGCTGATCTCGTCCCGGAGTACTCCCGTGTACTACATACCACTATACATCATGTACGAGGCACTTCGGTGCAAGTGGTTTTTTTTTTTCTCTTTTCCTTTTTATTCTTGTGCAACTTCATCCATCCAAAAAAGATGCAGTTGAGGATGCCGGATGCAAGGTGCCGATTGCCGTGGAATTAGACAAATGCACAGCACATACCCTGCAGATTCAGGCTCTATACCACCTAAACCAGGGTTTGAATGTCTTCTCCAAAGTACGAAGCAGCGGTTTTTGTGCCTGTTGCTGCTAACGTTTCGATCATCGGCGACGGAACTGTTGGGATGGCTAGCACTTTGCGGACTTGCTGGTCTTTTTCTTTTTTTGCCTTCTTCTTCTTCTGTTTCTTAGTATTTTTTTTCTTCTTCCGAGCTCGTTGCTTCATGGATGTACTTCGAGGTGTATACTGCTTTACAAGCATCTGCGAGTAAGTACGAAGTACTTCGTACATGTAGTCGACTGGACAGCATTGATAGCTTGGAGTTTGACTCGACCTGCCAAGTTCTAATACTTCACAGCCTGCCCTGCTTCGTCCTTGCGCTTGCGAGGGGGTTTGGTTGGGGTAACTTTATTACTACTTCAACGCACACCGTAAAGCAACCACATAATAATAATACTCAATACTTCGTACTTCGTGTCGGCTCTGTCGAGTACGAGTACCTCGAACAGAACTCCAAGGTCCTACGAAGTAGCCTACCCAAAGGCAAGCGGAACATTCTCGTGCCAATCCACCACGGGACATACGAAGGACAAATCGATGTGCAATCTTGTACGAAGTACGAAGTATTGTGTAGTGTACGAAGTAGTAATATGATGATGGATCCATGGAAATATCTACGGATCCATGTCGCATGTCTCATCCCGGACCGGGGAAAAGCTCCCGCGGGGAGCACAGAGCACAAGAGCGCCGCCAACTGCCAACTGCCTCCACTAGTGTACACCCAACGACACGACAGGGACCCTCTCCTGGTGAGCTGGTGAGCTGGTGAGAGTGGTGAATGTGGGATCAAATGTGATTTGACCAAGTTGATGTGATAGTTTTACGAATACTTCGTCGTTGATGTACCCAGAGATGTATTTTGTACCCCGAAAGTACATAGTGTTGTAGTGTTGTGCCAACTGCATCAAGTGGCAGCGAGAGGTACTTGGGAACAAGGGTACACTGGCTTCGTACTTTGTAGCGCATGGGGGAAGGAGGAGCCCAGGCCAGAGAGACCGGGGGAACCATCCACACCGACCGAATCGAGTCCATTCACATTCATTCACCTGGTGCTCCCGTCCCCGTCCACATACGAAGTATCCGGCCAGTAACACTATTGATCGACTCCAAAAGAAAATCGAGCATCCGGTCTACTTCGTACACTACAAAGTATCAACTCAGAGATCCGCGTCACGCCAGGAAATGCCCATAGCAGCTGGGGCCCTTGCCAGACCCCGCTTTTGCCTAAATTTCAAATATCATGGCAGCCACCAACCATGATTGATGAACTTAGGCCTGGCCAC